>OX123190.2:81659085-81940957 GCA_944739405.2 Euclidia mi
AACTAGCTATTACCAGAAATAAAAAAGATAATATAGTCAAGAGTTTTAGCTGCCCATCACTTAAAAACATACAAATCGACAAATTTAAGTAACTGTGAATTAAAAATATATAAATCCATCCAGATAAAATTCAACAAAACGATTTGGTGGTAAATAAAGCGGATAAAGGCAGCACCCGTAGTTATTATGTCTAGATCCCAGTATAATAGCAAAGTACAAGATGTAATACACACCGAAGACTTCCAGCGTCTGCCCTACGATCCTACGTATCCTATAATTGAAAATCTGCTGGAAAGAAATAGAATACACCCAGAACAGATTAAGAACATTTTGAAATTAACCGAGTTATGCAGTAAACAAAACTATTTTCAATTCAACAACGAGTACAACTTACAGAAGGAAGGTTTGGCCATGGGTTCACCGCTTAGTCCGTTGTTAGCAGATATCTTTATGAATAACTACGAACACGAGCATTTGGTGAAAGAACCGAACATCTTGTATTATTATAGATTTCGTGGACGATATTTTTGCTAGCTTGGAAGGGCACTGAACGCCAGCTTCACTGTTTTCTTAGAAGAATTAATAGTATACACCCCAAAATCAAGTTCAAATTAGAGATGGAACAAAACAGCTCAATAAACTTCTTAGATTTGACTATCAAAAGGGAGGGTACCTCACACTCATTTGAAATTTATCGCAAACCGACATATACAGATACTACAATACCAGCATCGTCCTGTCATCCATCACAACACAAAATGGCAGCTTTCCACAGTACGATACATAGATTATTAAATGTACCACTCAATATAGAATCATATAACAAAGAATTAAATATTATTTATCATATAGCTCAATCCAACGGATATAGTAAACGCCTAATTGACAAGATGATTCGAGGAAAACAAATTAGAATGGCCAAGTCACTTTTGTATCCCTCCATAAAAGAACCTATAAATAATACTGCTGTTCTTACCTATTTTGGAAGTTTAGCTGACCGTATGGCGTGTATACTGAGGAGGAACGGTATCAGATCAGCCTACTTAAATTTCTTTGCAATGGTAAAGATAAAGTATGCAAGAACAAAAAGTCCGGTATTTACTGCTTAACATGCGACCAATGCCAAAATAAGTACATAGGACAGACGGGTCGAAGTTTTGAGCTGAGATACAAAGAACATTTAGCGGCGTTTAGAAACAACCAGCCAGAAAAGTCTCATTTTGCCGAACATTTACTTCAAACGGGCCATAGTCTAAATAGCGGACATTCATTTGACGTCATACACACTTGTCAAAAGGGTATCAGAATGTGCGTATTGGAACAATTAGAAATTGTAAAGCGGGACAAGAATACATTACTGAACGATCAAACCAACTTTAACGGGTCCCCATTGCTGAATATATTCGCATACCGTCATAATGACGTACATCAGTCGAGCGGCGGAGGGAATTAGAAAGTACAATCGTTTATAAGACACGCTCACGGTAGGAAAGCGCTCAGTCGTTGCCCATCGCTCCTGAGGATGCCTCGTGCAGAGGCGAAACACGTGTCGAAGAATAGTCGGCGCATACAGCGGGATACTGCAAGTCAGGTATCTTTCTGGAACCCATACCATTCCTATATCCCTTATCCTTTTAGAGGAGTTCGGTATTGTCAACCTTTTTCTATTGATTTAGTTGAGGGTAGTCAATCCGAGGGTGCGTGGTGGGTTCCTCTTTCCTTCCATTAGGTTACAATGGAGTTCCGCCAAGTAACGCCTGATTCAATCAACTATATCGAATCAGCAAGCATAGCTGTACAGGCGAAAATTATACATCAAACTTACAAAGCAACACCGTGTCGCATGTCAAAACGTGTGGATCAATCAGAAATGTAAATATTACAACGTGATCCCAAATTATATTACTATACGTTCCAATACGCGCAGTCGGGCTGCCAATATAGCGATACAAAAAGCTCAAAAAATTTGGCTAGGGGAAGAGGCAAGACGTTGGTTTACGGTTCGCGATAATTTAAAACTACATTTAAAAATACTGCATTTAGAGCTTTCATTCAAGTTACACAATGTCGAGTTCGATTTATTAGACCAAAAAGCTAGGGAATTAGCATCAACTGTAGCTCACGAGAAATACATCATTCAAAGTAGGAAGTTACATGAATTGATAGGAAGAATAACACCACCTTCAGAATATACTGGCAATGCCACTTGTAATCATCAATTTCATCCAAGAATAAAAAATCTTTCGAACACCATTTTCACACGTGACGAGAATTCACTTCTGGAGAAGGGATTAAAGTATAGTATTCCTCAAAAAGTTACGCAATATTCTTTGGAAACATTGGCGGTGGATGCAGAACTAGCTATTACCAGAAATAAAAAAGATAATATAGTCAAGAGTTTAGCTGCCCATCACTTAAAAACATACAAATCGACAAATTTAAGTAACTGTGAATTAAAAATATATAAATCCATCCAAGATAAAATTCAACAAAACGATTTGGTGGTAAATAAAGCGGATAAAGGCAGCACCGTAGTTATTATGTCTAGATCCCAGTATAATAGCAAAGTACAAGATGTAATACACACCGAAGACTTCCAGCGTCTGCCCTACGATCCTACCAAAAGATTTCATGCAGAATTAAAACTCACTATAAAGTCAAGTAATTACCTTTTTCCGCAAGACTGCTATTTAGCGAAAAGTATTATACCGATGAACCCTCAGTGTCCGCTGTTGTATGGTTTGCCCAAAATACATAAAGATCAGGTGCCCATCCGCCCAGTCGTTTCATACGTCAACGCTCCAGCTTATAAATTAGCGAAATATTTAAACGGATTGACAAAAGAGAAGACGTCATTCACCGCAAAATACAGCCTGAAAAATAGTTATGATTTGATTAGCAAAATAAAACACATCTGTTTACCTAGGAACACAAAACTCGTGTCTTTGGATGTAGAAAGCTTATTTACAAACGTCCCTTATAAAGAATGCCTAATTATAATTGAAAATCTGCTGGAAAGAAATAGAATACACCCAGAACAGATTAAGAACATTTTGAAATTAACCGAGTTATGCAGTAAACAAAACTATTTTCAATTCAACAACGAGTACTACTTACAGAAGGAAGGTTTGGCCATGGGTTCACCGCTTAGTCCGTTGTTAGCAGATATCTTTATGAATAACTACGAACACGAGCATTTGGTGAAAGAACCGAACATCTTGTATTATTATAGATACGTGGACGATATTTTGCTAGCTTGGAAGGGCACCGAACGCCAGCTTCACTGTTTTCTTAGAAGAATTAATAGTATACACCCCAAATTCAAGTTCAAATTAGAGATGGAACAAAACAGCTCAATAAACTTCTTAGATTTGACTATCAAAAGGGAGGGTATCTCACACTCATTTGAAATTTATCGCAAACCGACATATACAGATACTACAATACCAGCATCGTCCTGTCATCCATCACAACACAAAATGGCAGCTTTCCACAGTATGATACATAGATTATTAAATGAACCACTCAATATAGAATCATATAACAAAGAATTAAATATTATTTATCATATAGCTCAATCCAACGGATATAGTTAACGCCTAATCGACTAGATGATTCGAGGAAAACAAATTAGAATGGCCAAGTCACTTTTGTATCCCTCCATAAAAGAACCTATAAATAATACTGCTGTTCTTACCTATTTTGGAAGTTTAACTGACCGTATGGCGCGTATACTGAGGAGGAACGGTATCAGATCAGCCTATAAACCTTACAAAACGTTAAAATTTCTTTGCAATGGTAAAGATAAAGTATGCAAGAACAAAAAGTCCGGTATTTACTGCTTAACATGCGACCAATGCCAAAATAAGTACATAGGACAGACGGGTCGAAGTTTTGAGCTGAGATACAAAGAACATTTAGCGGCGTTTAGAAACAACCAGCCAGAAAAGTCTCATTTTGCCGAACATTTACTTCAAACGGGCCATAGTCTAAATAGCGGACATTCATTTGACGTCATACATACTTGTCAAAAGGGTATCAGAATGTGCGTATTGGAACAATTAGAAATTGTAAAGCGGGACAAGAATACATTACTGAACGATCAAACCAACTTTAACGGATCCCCATTGCTGAATATATTCGCATACCGTCATAATGACGTACATCAGTCGAGCGGCGGAGGGAATTAGAAAGTACAATCGTTTATAAGACACGCTCACGGTAGGAAAGCGCTCAGTCTTTGCCCATCGCTCCTGAGGATGCCTCGTGCAGAGGCGAAACACGTGTCGAAGAATAGTCGGCGCATACAGCGGGATACTGCAAGTCAGGTATCTTCCTGGAACCCATACCATTCCTATATCCCTTATCCTTTTAGAGGAGTTCGGTATTGTCAACCTTTTTCTATTGCAATAGTTGGGGTAGTCAATCCGAGGGTGCGTGGTGGGTTCCTCTTTCCTTCCATTAGATATGAATTTTTAGGTCCCACGTAATAGGGGCCGAGCCTATTGTCGTTACCGGGCACATTGCCAGACTCCGTGCTGCAACTGAGAATTCGGCAAAACCCAGTAGGTAACACATTTTCCCGAGCCAAGAATCGAACCATGGTAGATTCATGGTAGATTCGTCTGTGTGGTGACGGATTAAGAATACTGAATGTCACCACCCCATATCATCCCATGGGTGTCGTAAGAGCCGACAGAGGAAGCATATTGTTACGGACGAGGTAACGGGATTGGAAGGAAACAGCGAGTTGCACTGATGACACTTTACTCGACTTCACACACACGACGCGTCGTTCAATGTTGACGCGGATAGCACCAACATTAGCGTCTTCGTCGCTTTTGCACTGCACTTCACTGCACTATACTTTCACTTCACTTTATTTCAATACTACTTCTTTATTCCTTTTACTTTTCTTTATTTCCTTTCCTTTTCTTTCCTTTTCTTCTCCACTTTACCACTTCTGAACTTAAACTGGCGCTGAGCGCTTCTACACCGCCTTATATACCCCTAGGAATGTTCTAGATCCACTAATTTCGATTGTCTTTTCATTATTCAATTGTTTTTCCATCTCCTGTCTCTTTTTAACCTTTCCATTCCTTCCTGAAGTTTCTAGAATTTTCTTATCTTTATTTGAAATATTTAAATCATCTTTTTTTACATATTTGCCAAATATTCTTCTACCGTATCTATCACGGTGAGTGCTCCGAAGAGCTCTTTCAACTAATCCCACCCTCTCCTTTCCTATCCCGAACGACACGTGCTGGGTTGAGGTGCCACTCTTACACGGTAGAACAGATACCGTCACGCACCAAACGGTTCGGCGCCTCTTATCTCTGCCGTACCATTAAGATGTGGAACTCTTTACCAGTCCACCTGTTTCCCTCCACTTATGATCCCGGGTCCTTTAAGCGGGGCGTGAAAAAGCTTTACTCAAGGCCGTCAAGGTGAGGGCCATAATGCCATGCTAGCTGCTAGGATGATGGCCATCACTATGGGACTTCACTGACTGCTTAACATCAAGCAGCATGGAGTCAATTTGTTCGGCAGAAAAAAAAAATCATAAACATTTTAAGATGGGCCGTCGATATTATTACGATCGCCGGCCAAGCCAGAACTAGATTAGCACAAGATCGAGGCAAACGGCAAGAACAAAGAGAGGCCTATGTTCAGCAGTGGACATAGTCGGGCTGTGGATGATGATTACTGAATAGCTTTTGTGAGTAGATACCTACTTCCAGCATGAATGATGTTATTTAAAAAACAAACTCTATTCTTATTAACCAAGGAATAAAGACATTTTGATAATCAAGATCTAAATGATATCAGTCATATCGAGACATATCGGAAGCAATGTTAAGTGTCACTCAAGTCGCCACGAGCGCACACGCTGATTATGAGACCGCAGCTCGATTGACGGGTGGTTAACCTCAGCCAATTAGAGCTGAGATAGAAACTAGCATATCGTCTACTTAATTAGTAGCACAGATACAGGATGTACGCTTAATAATGCAGAACTGTGCTTGAGGCAAAGGCAACTGATATTTGGATAATGTTTCATAATTTCAGGCGGAAAACGTCCACTGCTGGACATAGGCCAGAAGTCCACTATTGTTGAATAATAATAAAATATTATTCAGCTCTCGTTTGTGAGTAACTACGTACATTGGTGGATAGTTGTATCAAAATCAATCATTATAGCAAATCATTCGCATTCCAACCAAGAGAAATCAGCATAACAATGTTTCATCATTATCAGCCCTGTATGTATAAATATATCATAGTACAAAAAGAATAGTAGGATACCTTCATACAAATCGGCCGCCGCCGGTTTGAATGTACGCGTGAGTCGCCAGCGCCGTGTACGCACCCACTTTTAACGCACACAATCTCATAGACGACCGTGGCCTGGCGCGGCCTCAGTACAGATTGCGCCGCGCGTCTAAGGACGCAAGAGTAGGAAATTAACTCGCCGATCGGCCTTAGCTAACCTACTATTCTTTTTTTACTATGATTATATTATATTGTCCCGCTGCTGGCCAGGAGCCTCTTCTCACTACGAGATGGATAAGGATATACTTTAAAAAATAATGCTGTGGGTAAAATACCTGAAAACCATACTGTTACAGGATGGATTTTCTTGGCTTCTGGCAACACTGGCGGTAAAACGTAAAACTGTATTTCTCCCAATAATTTATTAGTTTTAAATCAATATAATTAATAATAATGTGCCTAATTTGCTAATTCCTTACGTAATAAGCTGTGATAATTATAATTGTCGTATAATAACAGTGATAAGTGTTGTTTAACAAGCTGTAAAAGTTTTGCAAAGTCAAGTAAGTGAACTGTCAAATTAACGTACAAATTTATTTAAGATAATTTGCATTATTTTTAAAATAATAGCTAAATTTAAGCCATTTTGAGGTGAGTTTACTTCTTATTTGACTTTCGTACACCTTACACAAGCAACATACCAAGTTAGCATATCACAATTTACTCAAACAACTTTGTTGGTGTCTTACACAAACATCAGTGACCTTTCTTGCTTAGTTTATTTACTTTTTAACAAGATGATGACCAGAAGGGCACGCCAAGACGATGAGAAATTACAGGTGACCCTTACTGAACTAAAGAAATATAAGGATTTGTGTCAGTCACTACAGAGTGAACATGAGGATAATGAGAGGGAAATGCTACAGATTTTAAGGAAAAACTCTCAGCTTAGGAGTGAGATGGCAGAAATGCACTCTAATTTAGTCACTTGTTTAGACGAAAGGGATAGATTACAAAACATTGTAATGCAATTTGACAGGTGTAGTGATGAATTTGAGAAAGCTCTCAAACGCATCACTGAATTGGAGGGTCTCCTAAGTGAGGCCAATAATCATATTAACCTATTACAAAGTGCAAACCAGTCTATGAAATCAGTTACAACACAATCGCTATTTGATGAGCTGGTTGGTAGCGCTCCATGCATGGTTTCTGCCATCTCCGATGATAGCAGTAGAAACATAGTGACTATTGATTTAACAGAATCTAATTCATCTATTCAGTCATTTAGAAACATGAAAGCCTGTAATAAATTGAAAAAGTATGTTAAAACTAGAGGACGCCAGCAGCTACGCCTGCATTTTTTTTTAATTTACCCGTTTTGGCCGATCCCGTGGGAATTTCGGTTAATCCCTTCTTAGTGCTCCCCTACGGTCCCCAAGGAACATACATGCCAATTTCAGCTTCCTGCGCCCAATAGTTTCGGCTGTAGCGTGTCTGTCAGTCAGTCAGTAACGCAAGGATTTTATATATTAAGATTAATAAATTTATCAGGAAAAAGCAAAAAATTGTTGAGAATGTACAAAAAATCAAATATTAATGTAGATTATTGCAAAAAATATGTAAATGTAAAGGAACAGATGTCAGTATGTCTAGCTAAATTAGATCCTAACCTATTAAAGTATGATGCTGATATTCATTGTTTGCAAACGGAGATTGACAGTTTACAAGAATCTTTGTTGAACATGACAAAAAAATATAATTTATCACAAAAACAAATAAATGAGCATATCTTGGCAATGGATGACTTAGTGGACTTGTGTAATTATAATGAGCAGAGGCTCCAATCCCTTACCAATAATAATCATGGCAATGAACATAACCAGATGCCACGGAGTCATTCACAGCCAACTACATTAAATTATTGCTCTGATTTGTTATCAACGTCTGATGCAGCGGGTAACAGCACCATTAATTCTAATCTTGGCATTTCTTTCTCACCCCACATTACAAACACCGACAAACTATTAATGTTTAGTGATGAGATAGGGAAGAACATGAGCCAGGTGTTGCGGCAAAGGACAGGTTTAGCTATTACTAACATATGTATGCCTGGAGCAAGTTATTCTCAAATAATGCAATCTATTTTATCTAAAACATACTGTCCTGAAACAACAATTATTATATTTATTGGGAGAAGAGGAAATGCAAATATAAATGTAATACAGAGATATTTTGACCAATTACTCAATTTAAAAATTTGAAAAATTCTGTTACTTGCTTTTCCTTACAGTAACCTGTTGCCACAAGCTGAAAATGATTATAGATTTAAGGTTAATTCAAAATTGCATACTATGACATTTTATAATAATTTGATTGACATTATTGACTTTAATGCTTTAATTAGAAATTTTTATTTGACATATGATAATGATTATATATCTCAATTTTATAAACGAAAAATAGCATCATCGCTAGCTTATTGTATTAATAACTCAGCCAAGGTTTTGGCTAACCACACTGCTTTTATTGAGCAGTCAAATTTGACATGCAATATAAGCTTGGAATCCGTTCCAAATTCTTTAAATTGACTTCTGAGACAATAGAGTCAATCTCTGGCAATAAATTTAATAAGACACCAAATTTTGTACCTAGTGTAAGTGACAAAAACATAGTTCCATCAACCACACATACAAACAATATTTTAAAAATTATATCAACATTGTATATCACACCTTGTATTCTTCTCACCTTGTATATTTTGATGCACCAGGCATCAAAATATACAAGGGTTGATGGGTAAGGAGTTAGAATTGGAATTGTTTATGAACTGTAACAATATTGATATTTTATGCATTACAGAACATTGGCTAAGAAGCCACCAGTTCATATTCAATTTTAATAACCACCAGGTTGTAAGCTCGTTCAGTAGAGAAAATTTTATCCATGGTGGCTCGTTAATCATAGCAAGTAAATTTCTAAAATTTAAAGAAAGGACTGACATTGTGAGCCTCTCTGTTGAGCGAGTAGTAGAGATTACATGTGTTGAGTTTGAGCAGTTCATTGTTATGAGTGTATACAAACCTCCATGTGCACCATTTGAAAGTTTTTTAGTTATTATGGAGGATGCTCTAAGCAAAGTTTGTAATTGCCGTAAAACGGTTGCTATTTGTGGAGACTTTAATATTAACATATTAGAAAAATGCTCTTCAACTATCAATTTTTTAAATTTACTTAAGTCATACAATTTATGTCATAATTTCTACGAACCAACTAGAGTGACTGCCACAAGTGGTACTTGTATTGATAATATATTTACTAGTATAAAACCAATACACAAATCTTTGATTAATATGCTTCAGTCAGATCACAGTGGGCAGTTAATCTGTTGTCCAAGAGAATGCCCGAGAGAACAGAGAAAAAGTGTTAAATATATACCAATAAATGAGAAACGACTTAAAACTTTTAAAAACAATTTATCTCGAAAAATGCGTTGGTTGCCTCATCATGACCATCCGGATCAGTTATACAGCTCCTTACTTAAATTAATTAATGACGAATTTCAGACTGTATTTACATCCAAAAAATTAAATGTAACTGACCGTCTGATGTTTAGTGATTGGGCAACTGAAGGTATTCATAAAAGCCGAATTAGGTTATATGAACTGTATAATGAAAAGTCTTATAATAATAGTCAGACCTTTATTAATTACGTAAGAAAATATTCCAAAATATTTAGACAAGCTTGTAACACGGCAAAATCTATATATTTGAAAAATAAAATAAAACTATCAGAAAACACTATAAAGGCTACCTGGAATGTGATCAACAATGAAACTGGCAGAGCCAAAGCACGCAGCCGCGACTACCTGTTAAAAATCAATAATGTGAGTATTTCAGAGGACCTGGAAGTTGCGACAGAATTTGAAAATTTCTTTGCTAATATACCTATAGTGACAACAGAGTCGCTCAACTCATCTTCTATGTCTGCTGAAATGCTTCTTAGGGACTGCGTGCCAGAATGTGATGCAGCCTTTGAATTCACTGTTGTTACTACTGACGATATTATTAAACAATTTAAAACTTTAAATATGAAAAAGACAATGGACAATGGACTTGTGGGGACTGTCAGTGAAGACTACTTCATCTATTATTAGCATAATTGCTCCACATCTTGCAGCGGTATTCAATGGTTGCGTCGCTTCTGGAATATTTCCTGACTTAATGAAATATAGTAAAGTTATACCTTTATTTAAATCTGGTGACAAAACCGACCCTTCTAATTTTCGACCTATTTCTGTATTGCCGACACTTAGTAAAATTTTTGAAAAATTAATTCTTAGTCAGTTGCTTAGTTATTTCAATAGATATAATCTACTCCACGAGAAACAGTTCGGATTTACGAGGGGTCGTTCGACTACTGACGCAGGAGTTGAGCTACTCAAAAGTATATTTGTAGCTTGGGAGAAGTCGCAAGATGCATTAGGTATTTTTTGCGACTTGTCAAAAGCTTTTGATTGTGTACATCATGACACTCTGGTCAGGAAATTGTATCATTACGGCGTTAGGAACAAAGCTCTCGATCTCCTGGTTTCTTACTTGGGCAACAGAATCCGGAAGGTCCAGATCAATGACAAGACATCTCCAGGTTCTGCCTTAAAAATGGGCGTCCCGCAGGGGTCAATTCTCGAACCATTTCTTTTTTTGATTTATGGTTCGGCGTTACACCGAAACCGTAGGGTTCTAGGCGACTTGGAGAAGGAAATGGACTTTTTACAGAGGATAGCGGTTCTTCGCCGCCTAGGAGATGGTTACGGGAAGGGGTGATTGAGTGGGTATAGGATATTTCAAGGATGGAGGGCACTTACCTTATACAACCTTCTTCGTTTCCGTAGGGCAGTCTCCTGGTGGTTTCGTGATGCAGCTGCTTGTTTTCACTTCAATTCACCATTCGCGAGCGGGTTTTCCTTGGTGGAAGCGGTAATAAATCACATACAACGGTGCGGCGCGGTACGAACGAGACGGCGTTCTCAGCGAGTGGAATGTTCTGGACTGTCTCCTGCGTCGACGAATCAGGCGAAAGGCAGTGCCTCTTCCAGGGAGAGGGATAGAGCGGGACGGAAATATGGTATCGCTCGCACTAGACGTGGAACAATTGATCTTGACGCGATTAGTTATAGATAGGAAGGTAGATGGCGCTACTATATCCCCCCGGCCCTAAAGGGTTGCCTTTAAAAAAAAATAGAATTGAATTTAACCATGTTGGGTGTACTACCGCATAACCCATCAATAGGCTAAGACAGCGATATGACAATAAATTAATCTAAATTAACTTAAGCGAAAACTACAAACGCAATAACAGCGAAAACTACTAACTAAATACTTAAACTAAGAGGTAGGTCCAACTTCAGGCTAGATCTCACTGAGTTGGAAGCGGACGCGAGTTGATCAGTGCCTCGACTTGTGCAAGGACAGTTAAAGGCTCTTCGTAAGAGAGGATCTGTTGACCTATAACTTTGAAGAGATGCGTTTTAATTACTTTGACCATGCTTGCCCAACATCCACCGAAATGTGGTGATGCTGGTGGAATAAACTTCCAGTCAATATGATCTATGGAAAATTCTTCCTAAAGACGAGTACGATAACCCGCGACGTGATTGAAACAAGTAGCGGGAGCAAGTTCAATCAATTTACTAACGCGGTTGGCGACAAAAGTCTGCTAGCGGTGAAGAGAAGAACGAATCCAAGCGAGCACTACTTTGGAGTCGGAAAATGCGTATATTTATTAATAGAGTGGTGGGGCAAAACTGTGTCTTGAACCTTGTGGAGCAACTGAGACAGCAGAAGGGCCGCGCACAACTCCAGTCTCGCAACCGAAATGGTTTTAACAGGCGAGACCTTAGACTTGGCACAAACTAACTGCAACGAGTAGTTAGAACCAATGCGGACTTGCAGATATACTACTCCGCCGTAAGCAGGCTCGCTGGCGTCAGCGAAACCTGTTAAGTTGATGGTACATCCATCTGCCAACCCAAGATGACGCGGAATAGTAATTTGATTGAGCGCGGTAAGCTCAATACAAAACTAGCGAGGGCGCCACTGAGCGTAAACAAACAAGTAGCTTCGTATATAAAAGTGATTAAAAATAGAAAAAGTGACTATCTCGCAACAAATAACTGTTTAAAGTGATGCAATAACGACATACAGTGAGTGACATTGAAGTACGTGAATAATAATAAGCAACATAGACGAAAACTTAAAAAGAACTGCTAGCAATATAACGACCTGCTAACTCAAACACTATGTATAAAGTGAGAAATGTACGTGTAAAGCGAATGTGTCCTGACACTATTATTGACATATAAGAAGTAAGGAAGAACTACAAGGTACAATATTTAAATATTTCAATTGAAAAAGAAAATTAACAAATAAAATGCAAAATTGAAAGTCATCACTTAGCCAGTTTTGAGCACAACGCCATCTACCGTCATCTAGCTGAATTAAGATACCAAGATCGAAACTGTCTAGTACTTGCTATCCCCCACTAGATGTCATAACAAGTAATATTATTAATTTTCGATACTTGATATATTGTTATTATTTTATAAAATGGCTCCAACTAATGTGTGTGCAGGATGCCACCACAAACTACCGACAAGAGAATATCTTATATGCTCTCTATGCAAATTCAAATTTGATCTAGAATGCGCTGGCCTGTCAAAAGATTACTATACTAAGCTAATGACGTTAGAACATAAAAAATCTTGGAAATGCCCAGTCTGTATATGTAAAATACCGAAGACTAACAATACTGACACTCCCATACGTGCTCTGACGGGCATAGAAAGCAGCCAAATCACTACCTCACCCGCAGGCGAAAACAGGAAGAAAATACCAAGTTGCACGGATAGCTCTGAAGACCTGAGCTTTCTAGGTGACACTCTACATACACAAGACCATATACACGTACAAAATGATACCAGTAACGCTAAATCTCCACTAACAATGCAGGGTCTGAGTGATTTAATAATGATGCGGTTAAAAGAAAACAATACATCCATTATAGAACAAATACAAAATACAATACAAACTGAAATAAAGCGAGCAATAGCTGAATTGCGACAAGATCTTGACTACAAAACCAATATCTTAACCTTAGAGAATAATAAGACAAAGCAAGAAATCGACAGTATTAACACAAAAATAGAAAAAATAATTAAAGAAAATGAAGAATTGAAAAAAGAATTGAAAGATCTGCCAACACAACCAGTGCGGTCTGAAAGGAAAACGGAAAACAAATATAAAATTGTACTCTATGGCTTCCCAGATTATTACAGAGAACCGGAAGGCGACCTCTACAAGAGACTTATAGATTTGTTCCACGATATCGCCAACGTGAACCTATCTGGGTATATAGAAGACATGTACAGAATGGGAAGAAGGTCTGATAAGAACCGTCCACTTGTCATTGAAATGCTCAGTAAAAGAATGACCAGATATATTTTAAACAATAGCCAAAGTTTTCAGGGAACAGGACTGTCAATATCCGAGTTCCTAGACGTAAACACACGAAGAGAAAGAGCTCAGATGCGAGAAAAATTGAGCAAGGCCCGAAGAAATGGACAGCACGCTATTATAAGAAACAACAAACTCTACATAAATGGGAAATACATTAATGTAAAGGACAATGACAGTACACAGCAACAATATATAAATCACGAGGAAAAGAAAACAGGTTTTCAAAGAAAAGACTCAATACTAGAAAATAATTCACAGCAATTACAAAACTCAAACATGACAGATACAACGGATTATACTTTTCGTCAACAAAGACCGACCATTTAAAATATTGTTCCAGAATATTCAAAGTCTAAACAATAAGCTGGACATACTCGAAGCCTTTATTTCTCATGACCTAGTCTACAACGCTATATGTATCTCGGAGACCTGGCTTTCCCAAGACAAAATGGATCATACCAAACTTAGTGGATATACTATCGCAGCATCTTACTGTCGCAGCACTCGACCTGGTGGCGGTGTCTGTATATTACTACAAGAAAACATACATAGTACACAGAGAAACGACATCACTAAAATGTCTATTGAATATGTTATCGAGTTAACCGCGACTGAATTACCGAATGAAAATCTATTAATAATCATTATATACTGGAATAGAAGAGAGGAAGAAGTATTTTATAAACAATTAAAACGCATTCTATCTTATGTCACTAATAAATATTCAAAATTAAATATAATTATCGGAGGAGATTTCAACATCAATATATTATCCGATAGCCTTAAAACGAACCAGTTTATAAATTTAATGCAAGAATACAAATTCACACAACATGTAAAAACCGCAACTCGTATAACCCCATCTACCGCAACATGTCTAGATCTAATATTCACGAACTTCGAAAACAAAGATATGCTCGCGACCGTAGAAGAACTAGGATTTTCAGATCATAATAGTACTATCTTGCACTTAAATTTCCCACAGCAAACAAACCATACGATATGGTACACTAAGAAAAGACTTTACAATAACGTAAACATATTAAAATTTAAATGTAGGTTACAAGAGTTAAACTGGAACGATATTATAAAACCCGAACAAAATATTAATGTTAACTATAAAGCATTTAATGATGTTCTTACAAATATCTTAAATCAATGTATACCTTTAAGAAAAATCAAATTAAAATCGAATTACCAAAAGCGCTGGCTAACTACAGGAATAAAAAAGTCATGTAAAAACAAGAGATTATTAAAAATACTAACAACTAAAACTCAAAATCCGGTCCTAATAAAATACTACAAGTCTTATGAAAAAATATTAAAGAGAATAATAATATCAGCCAAAAGATTACATTATAAAACTGTTATGGCAAATTCAGGTAATAAATCTAAAACAATGTGGAGTATCATCAACGAAAAAACCAATAAAACAATAAAACGTGACCAGGGAAACTTAACATTACAAATAGGTAACAGGTTAACCTCAGAGCCCAAATTAGTAGCTGACACCTTTAATAACTTTTTTGCTTCAATAGGCCAAGCTTGCAAGAGCCTATCTCATAACAAACAACTTGCTGTAACATCCAAGACACAAAACTCGTTCTATCTTAGTCCAGTAGAACCTTATGAGGTAAACGTAATTATAAAAAACTTAAAAAACAAAACAAGCTATGGTATAGACGAGCTTCCTCCCATTTTACTGCGAAAATGTGCGGACGAACTAACGCTACCCTTTTATAATCTAATAAATCAGTCTTTCGAGGAGGGCGTTTTTCCTGACCTGTTAAAAAAGTCTATTATAAAACCGATATATAAAAAACACCTAAAAACTGACCCCAATAACTATCGCCCCATAGCTCTTTTACCCACTGCCTCTAAAATATTTGAGAAAGCCATGTGTAACCGCATATACCAATTCTGTGAAAAGTACAATATTCTCAATGACTGTCAAAATGGATTCCGCCAAAACCGTTCTACCATATTGGCAGTTTACAAATTCATTCAGGAAGCCTTAAATATTATCAACGCGAAAAAGTACGCTATCGGTGTACTACTAGATATGACCAAAGCCTACGACAAAGTACAGTTCGAAATATTATTAAAAAAATTATATAACATAGGAATTCGCGGCAAATGCCATGATTGGTTTCTATCCTATTTACAAAACAGGGAACAGATGGTGGAAATAGAATATTACAACCAGAACTCAAAAAATATAGAACTAATACGGTCTGATAGCAAAGCCATTAATGCCTCAATTCCACAAGGAAGCGTCATAGGATGTCTCCTGTTCATTATTTATATCAATGACCTTCCAAATAACATCGATGAACCTTGTGTTCTATTCGCGGATGATATCTCCATACTTACCTCCTGTAACACTAATATAAACTTAAATACAAAATTAAACGCCATACTACACTCTACATCAAACTGGATGACGGAAAATAATCTGGAAATAAATTTTAAAAAGACTAAAATTATAACATTTTACCCCCGCCAAAAAATACCGATTAATGTAGACTTTAGTTACAATGGACACAAACTAGAAGTGGTAAATAACTTCACCTTATTAGGCCTAGACATAGACTCGCATATCAACTGGAAGTCGCATGTTAAAAGGATAAGAGCTAAATTATCAAAATTTTCATATGCTCTCCGTGAGATTAAAAAAACAACCGATCTCAAAACTGCGTTGGCCACATACTATGCGTATGCCCATGCTTGGCTACAATATGGAATAATCTTATGGGGAAATAGTACAGATGCACCCACATTATTTACACTACAGAAAAAGCTAATCAGAATAATTGTAAACATTGACGAAACAGACAGTTGCAAGCCCCATTTTCAATCACTGAAAATACTAACCTTGCCTAGCTTATACTTATATGAAATATGTAAATTTGTCCGCAAATATCCGGAATTTTATACTAGAAGGGAAGACATACAAACGAAAATTCTATTAAGGCACAGAAACTGACTTAACCTGCCTAGCTCACGACTAAATATGCACTCTACCAGCACGTTTGTAATGTCAATAAAAGTATACAACAACTTACCCGATAACATTAGGAACATAACATTAGGAAAATAATAATAAATAATAAATGCTAACTTTGTGGAATATGAATGTATTATTTCAGCTCCGCGTAGCCATTATGTCTATAATAAAGGTGATTTTATTGCAATTAATAACGAAATCTCAAACATTGCCTGGCATAACGAGTTTCGTAATAAGTCAATCGGGGATGCTGTTAATTTCTTCTACTCCTCAATTAACAATCTTCAAAATAAATTCATTCCTGTTAGAAAGATTACGCATAGTGGTTATCCGATTTGGTAATCTTCGTCTTTAATCTCACTTATTAAAGAAAAAGTTAAATACCTACGCAAGTACAAATTATACGGCAGGCTTTCAGATAAACTGACGTTTAAGTTATTACGCGACCGTGTTAAAAAGCTTGAAAAAGAGTGTTATAATTCATATCTGGCTTCTACTGAAGCAAGCATTGAAAGTGATCCAAAGTGCTTTTGGAGATTTGTAAAACAGCGTTCCAAATCTAACACACTACCTAGCTCTCTTAAATATGGCGATGTACTTCTTTCTTCGCCAGATTCTATCTGTGAAGCGTTTTCATCTCATTTCCGCACGACCTTTCTTGAGCCTGCCAGTAACAATAACTTATCTTCTCCACCTTGCCCGTGTAGTCTTGATACACCTTCATCCTCAGACATTCACGCAATTGAAGTAAACGTCGATACAGTACAGGAACTTCTCTCAAAGCTAGATCCCTCTAAGTCGGCGGGACCCGATCATATATCACCAAAATTTTTAATTGCTTGTGCTAAAACTATAGCCCTACCTATTTCTTTGCTATTTAAAAAGTCGCTGTCATCATATACTGTCCCAGACATATGGAAATCGGCTTTTATCACCCCAGTGCATAAAAAAGGGGCTAAAACCGAACTGACAAATATGATCAGGTTTACGCAGCTTTGGCAATTTTGTTTAGCCCCAATCAACATGGTTTTCTTAAAGGTAGATCTACGGTCACTAACCTAGTAATCTTAAATGATTATATCACCGTCAATATGGATAATGGAGCGCAGGTCGATGTCATTTACACAGATTACAGTAAAGCATTTGACCGCATCGATCATGACATCCTAAAAATGAAACTTTTTAACACCGGGATCAGGGGTGACCTACTCAGGTGGTTCTGTTCGTACCTTGAAAATCGGTGTCAGGCTGTAGTTATTAGTAACTATATTTCCAGCTGGGTTTCCGTGCCCAGCGGCGTCCCCCAAGGATCGTTAATGGGCCCGTTGCTCTTTATTATCTATGTAAATGACATCGACTCTTGCTTCCAATCTTCCCGTCTCCTATGTTTTGCCGATGATATGAAGATCTATACCTGCATTTCATCCTCCAGCGATATCGAGCCCCTTCAGGCGGATCTCACACGCTTAGACGACTACTGTGAACGAAATAAACTAGATCTTAATCCGCTTAAGTGTTCTGTAGTTTCTTTTAGCCGAAAGCTAAAAGAAACTACAGAACGTGAAACAGTTAAAGCTTCATATAAGCTTAAAGGTCAAATTCTATCACGATCTGACGTTATACGTGATCTAGGTGTCCATCATGATAGCAAACTTCTATTCGATGTCCATATTGAGAAAATAGTTGCTAAAGCCAATAAGTCTCTTGGTTTTGTTATGAGGCTCTCTAGATGCTTTAAGAATCTTAAGACACTAAAAATACTGTACTGCACATACGTTAGAAGCCACCTTGAGTACGCATCACAAATATGGAATCCTTGTTACGATAAATATATCAACCAAATTGAAGGTTTGCAAAAACGTTTTATTAAACATCTATGTTTTCGCCTTAAAATACCCTATCACTCCGAAAACTATATTATCTTATGTAAAAAATTTCATATTCAACCACTAGTTTATCGTCGTCGATTAGCAGATTGTTCATTTTTTTCAAAAATTATTTCAAATGAAGTAGATTGTAGTCACCTCCTCAATACAATTAAATGTAATGTCCCTGCGAGATCTATTAGGCATAACCCTCCAATTTATATACCTCCTTCCTTTTCAAATTATAGAATGAATTCGTTTATGGTGCGAGCAAGCAAAGACTTTAATAAACTGTGTAAAGATTACGCTTTTGATCCATATACCATCAGCGGCAACACGGCAAGAAGGCTTCTTAACCTTGAGTTTTACGGGGCATAAAATGTGATTAACTTTAAGCAACTTTTCTATTTATCATTGTAGTGAGTACCTTTGAATTGTTTACAATGTAGTGTACGTAAAAGTTGATATTAAGTATTATTTTTAAAATTCTTATTCGTGAAAACCTGTAATTGGCGCACTGTAACCTATTTATATTAACTATTTTTATGTATGACGCTGTTGGTTTTCCTGTCTTAAATAAATAAATAAAAATAAATAAATAAATAAATACAACATTTTTATTATTAAATTAAGACAATTCCTCATAAACAAAAGCTATTACACCATAAACGAATACCTAAATGACAATTTTTAACTACAAATATACTTATTATCACTTGTAATAAATTGACATCAATAATTGAATATAAATTAATTTGACATCAAATAAATTAACATGACATTTAATAAATTAATATGACATCTATTAAATAAAAATGACATTTAATAAATCAATTTAACATATTTTAATAAATAAGAAATTTAATAAATTAATGTGACATCTAATAAATCAATATGGCATTTAATAAATTAATAGGACAGTTAATAAATTAATATGACATCTAATAAATTTATATGACATCTAATAAATTTATATGACATTTAATAAATTAATATAACATATATAATAAATTAATATTATTACTATATAATTAATAAATAAAACAATTTGCAAATTTTGAATATAGTTATTTCAGACTTCTTGATTAATTGTTTATTCTTAACTAGTAATGATATAATATTAACTCAGTGGCTTCCTCCTTTCTTCTATCTGCTTGTCGTGCCCGACAGGGTCCATATTTGATATTTTGTATTTTCTTGTAACAACATGTATACATATGGAGAGCAATAAAGCAGTGAAATTGAAATTGAAATTGAAATTGGCCCCAAGCGGCGACAATATGGTCAGGGGGTGTTTCATCCCACTCACACTTTGATAGCCAAAGCTCCTTGATCAAGAGCTTGGCGTACAAAATTGTGGGAGCCACAAACCCATTATGTCCCATAGTCGAGCCACTGTGGACAGCATAGTGCGCTTGGCGCACTTTTCATCTGGCGGTGAGACGTCAAACCGAAAACTATCACAGGATTTGTCCCAGCGTAAACCGAGAACCTTATGCGGTACAGACTTCTCAAACTCAATGTCTGGAGAAGCTTTATGAGAATCTGGTATGCGTGTGAGAGATATGTTATAATATCTAGGCTTTGGACTGAATTTACTGATATCCAAGTATTTATACATAATATGTAAGAGGATAGTGGCAACTAAATGACACTGACATGACGTTTGACAGTTAAACTGTCAAACGTGTAAATAAGGTGTACCTATATAAGTCGACAGGCTCGGCTAGCTCGTCCTATTCTCCTTCGACGACGACTCAGGTACGATATGGTTCTGACTATTTAATTGCCACTGTGTTCCAATATTCTGTGTTGCTTGTTCTTTTGTTTCATCATCTAGGAAACAATGTAAGATAGTGTAATCATTATCTTATTGATATTGTGTTGTGGGTAGTTCGATCGTTTGTGAGATATTATAGATTGTAATATAGGATAGAATAATATACTGTGGATCAAGTCGTATCAATGAGATTCATTAAGTATATACCTGTGGTAAACATTTAGTAAATTGTATTGATGCTAAATAATGCTTATTATGTTCTGTTGTAAGACAGACCTTTCTAGTAATATAAAACTACCCACAACATTGATATTTGATATAAATTGGCTGTACCACTGTTTGTTAATTACTGTTATATATAGTTATTGAAAAGAATGATCAAGAGTTTTATTGCCCGTTCTTTCTCTTGGTTCTATGTCTTTGCTTTGCGAACTGGGCTGTAAATGTAAATGTAGAATCACGACGTAATCTAAAGATATATCCTTGTGCCAAACTGAATAAATGAAAGTATGATTTGATAGTTGTATCTTTTATTTATCAAAACTGTCTCTACACTATAGGAAGCTTCTCTGATTCTGACATCAGAAGTGTGATAAATTTGCGCCCACAATACTAATACATCCAATTGCAAGTTCCAGAGTCTCCTCATCGTGATGCCATGATTCTGCCTAAGCCCGTCACTGCACCTTTCAGCTGACGACGGAGAACGTTTGCCCTACGATCCAGTAGCAACGTTGCCGAGAGCAAGCCGGTGGATGAGTACCGACTACATAAATCTTAACGATCTGCAACAGTATGCTGAAGCCAACAGCAACAACCAACTGCAAACGCTGGTAATGTACTTCCACCAAGATTATAGCCATGAATGGTCGAAAAATATGACTGTTGTACCAGGTTATTTTAACATGTTCATCAAAAATGTATCTGAGTATAAAACTATGTAGGTAATAGCGAAAAAGTTACAGAAAATGTATAATAGATTTTTAAAGTAGCCGATATTGTTCTAATCTGTTGGAATTTAAATAGGCAACATTTGTAGTGATTGACAGAGACTCTGTATGAGCATTGGCTGTGTTGTGCTTTGTTGATAACTCTTTCTAGTGTTAGTACTGATAAGCGTAATCGTCCTGCATATTTGAATTCCAAGAATTAAGTGCTCTGAAGAATCTTTTCATTACAAGTCGAATATGAAATGATGGTAGGTAGAATACATTTCAGAGATTTCTTCATTAATTTTGTTGGCTGTGTATTCATTACATACAGACCTATATTGCGGTGTAGGAATGTGCCTTAGCTCTGTTCCATAAGTTGTTGTTAAATTTTTGCCACAATTACCAAATTAATCAGTTCATGCTATATAGTTTCATTAAATCTGATCCAAACTATAACGAAAGAAAAAAAAATAAGAATATTTTAATGTTAAGCTCTTGAATGTGTTGCCCTGGAGATAAGAATACGAAACTGTATATTTATCTTCAACATATCTTTGAAATATACTTACTCGTATTTTTAACTGGTTAATAATTGTTTATGGCACAAAAATTTGTGTATAGAATTACGATTAATAATGCACTTTCTATAATTGTGTAGTGAGTAATTGTCATGTACCCAGATAATTTCCACCAGTTTACTTGCAATAGACATACTTATGATTTTGTCACTTTGATTTCTATTGGAAGAACAAAACCAAATAGCTTCCATTTGTCTCAGAGGCACCACATTTGAATGACATGTTGTAAAGATAGCCTATGAGTTTTGTATAACTATTACTACAAGCGAACTTTTGTGTGTAGGTACAGAAATATTCTATATTATATCAAGCGGGTCTGTATAGCTAGATCATATCGATAAAATGATAGTTTCGTTTAGTAACTATTTTATTTTTTAAACATACCTCATCCTCCTGAGGCCTGAGGGGTCATATATGCTACGTCTAAATATATAGCTCAAGGTATTTTTATTAAAAAGTAGTTATTGAAGAATGTTTTTATATTACATAGGATTAAATTGACTTGTTAAAGAAAGTGACAGCATTTTGCTTATGTCTGGCACTATTAGATGGCAGTGTATCCAATATTTTCAAGCAGTGTTATTTTGGTTGATAATTTCCTGTTATTTATAACGATAATAGCAGATAAAATAGTTACAATGAAATGTGTAATAAATGCAGACATCGGTCTAATTAAATGGATCTGAAATAAGCTATTCAACTAAATTGATTCAATTTGAAAATAGTTCCAAATTACATCACTGTTTTTTTTTTGGAAAACATTCTCATAGTTTATTTATCCATTCTCGGAAATAATACAAATAAATTCAATAAAAATAATAGAATATGAGACGGTATTTATTTTTATCTGCTATTCATTGAAATTATGTATTTTTATTATGAAGTGCCATGTGTTAAACTGTAAACCTATTTACACCATAATTATAGTAATAATCAATCTTAGGATTAGCTCTCGGTAATGAACTATCTTATCAATTTAGTATCTCTGGTATAAACACTGCGATAGATAAGCTACTTAGAGATATTTTTTATGTAAAGATATATGTGTACAAGTACTTTGTGTGGTTCAATTGTAGGAGACCATGGCAATAATGATTAAAATGGTATTTAATCATTCTAGGTGCTTGAAGGGTTTTGTTTAATTATTTTAAACCTACTTACATGTAAGCTTACTATTTTTATACCAAACCTCTTACGAATCGTCAAATCTTAATTATAATGAAGCTGAATGAACCAAATACCTAACGTAAAATACGTAAAAAAAAACGAATTAAAAACAATGTCGGTGTTCCGATTGTGTAAACGGAATAAAAATAGCCACAATCACATGATACAATTGATAAATTTAACTGAAATTGATGAAATTAAATATGATATTCTGCTTAATATAATAAGTATTTGTATTAGTACATTGATGTTTTTAAGTGTTGCGACCTAAATTAATAAATCTAGATATGTATATTTAACTTATAGATATTGAAATATTAACCGACTGGTCCGAATTCTAACTAGTGTCTGGTTTGACTTTCGACACGAGTATTTATTATATCGTTTCTTACCAAGAGTACTTTTACTGGCATTGGCGTCTAGTTTAACTTTAGGCAGTTCACTGTCTATTGGTAACATAAATAAACTATTAACTAAATTGGTTTATTCTTGATTACTAGTTATTTATTTATACTTTGGTACTGTTTGTACCTGCAATACATTCAGGTCAATTCAGTTTATAGCATTCCATACTGTACATTTACGGGTGGTAGACTTACAATTAGGCAACAATTATTATAGAACACTTTTAGGAGAGAGGAGCAGTTTAGTAATCTAATATATAAAATTCTCGTGTCACAGTTTTCGTTCCCATACTCCTCCGAAACGGCTTGACCGATTTTGATGAAATTTTTTGTGCTTATCCGGTATCTATGAGAATCGGCCAACATCTATTTTTCAAAAAAAAAAAAAATTTGCAAAACAACGTTTGCCGGGTCAGCTAGTATACTATAATAGTCTATATATTATACCTAGAGGCATTTGATATATTAGAGTTAAAAGATGTTTTATAGTAACATGCTTTAATAGGGTCTATTATTCTAAATTGATAACATTTTAGTGTATTATTAATATAGATATCAATTTTGATTATGATAAGTTACATTTATAGATTTTCCTACAGTTAATGTTTGAAAAGAACTTTGTACTTTTAGATAGCTACGATTTATAGATTAATAACGTTTAAATATTCTTTGATGACATAGTAGCTTTTACAGATAACATATTTTTTGTTTTCTTACTAAAGTATTTAAGTTAAATTTTAAAATGCATATACAAAGAAAATAAAAGGGCGGTCTTACTATAGGTTAGAGGTTCTGATAACCATACACAGCATTACATATAAACTTCTTCTAAACAAGGATCGATAATGTAGGTAGCAGTGATGATATAAAGGTATCTGTAAATATCCATAATAATGTGATAACATCGATTTATTCATTGATGATTAAATAGTTGACGATGATTGAATTATTATTGATGATTAACTTACCGATGGTTAAGTTGATGATAATGCTGGCAATGATGACCATGTTGATGTGATTTTGATAATGATTTCATAATGATTTCGATAATGATTTTTATAATGATTTTGATAATGATTTTGATAATGATTTTGATAATGATTTTGATAATGATTTTGATAATGATTTTGATAATGATCTTGATAATGATTTTGATAATGATTTTGATAATGATTTTGATAATGATTTTTAGATGTTGATGATATTGATAATCGTTTAGATGTTGATGATATTGATCATATTGCCTACGAACTGCTGAAGTCTTTCGCCTTGTTCTAGCCTGGACTCATGTGCAGCAGGTGTGGGCTAGATAGTATCAAGGAGATTGACCGTTGTTACTTGTCTATTTAATGTGAAAGGAAAGGCAATGGCAATGAGTGTATTAGAATGAAAGTATTGTCCTAGTATTACACTACTGTTATCATACAAGTTGGTACCTTTATACTTGTAAATTAGTGAAATCGAATTTAATTATTTAACTCGGTTGTGAATTTAAATTATTTATTTTATTTCATTTATTTATCAGCCATAAGCAGAAATACCTATTTTAATTTTTTATTCTTAAAACCTTTACTTAAATTTTTATGCTCCGTAGTGGCTCCTTTTGTACTATATTATTTTAGTCAATTTGTGGATGGATAATGCAGTGGTGTAATATTGTAAAATTAAACTGTACTTCTATGTAACATGTGTATTGTGAATGTTAATGATCCCTTCATAGAATAGTAAATACAATTTGTCACAATGGTATCAAAGCAGCTGACTCAGAACTTATTTCTAGACTCGCAAAATGAAACCGTAATTACTGTAAATATGAGTCCAGTTTATTTTTGTGTAATTGTTTCGTACAAATGGATTGTTGTTGTGATACTATTCTTGTAATTGAACTTACTTAGATGACGACGTAAGTCAGTATAGCCGTAGCGGACGTAACGATACTATAGTTTTTAGATGGCTTTAGTCAATATGGTAAGAATTCATTGTTACATAATACAGGGCGCCCGTCGGGCGATTGTTTAGTAAAGTGTTATTTAATTTATTGTACTTCGAGGACGAAGTAATTGTCAGTCTGGCCGTGAGAGATATGTTATAATATCTAGGCTTTGGACTGAATTTACTGATATCCAAGTATTTATACATAATATGTAAGAGGATAGTGGCAACTAAATGACACTGACATGACGTTTGACAGTTAAACTGTCAAACGTGTAAATAAGGTGTACCTATATAAGTCGACAGGCTCGGCTAGCTCGTCCTATTCTCCTTCGACGACGACTCAGGTACGATATGGTTCTGACTATTTAATTGCCACTGTGTTCCAATATTCTGTGTTGCTTGTTCTTTTGTTTCATCATCTAGGAAACAATGTAAGATAGTGTAATCATTATCTTATTGATATTGTGTTGTGGGTAGTTCGATCGTTTGTGAGATATTATAGATTGTAATATAGGATAGAATAATATACTGTGGATCAAGTCGTATCAATGAGATTCATTAAGTATATACCTGTGGTAAACATTTAGTAAATTGTATTGATGCTAAATAATGCTTATTATGTTCTGTTGTAAGACAGACCTTTCTAGTAATATAAAACTACCCACAACATTGATATTTGATATAAATTGGCTGTACCACTGTTTGTTAATTACTGTTATATATAGTTATTGAAAAGAATGATCAAGAGTTTTATTGCCCGTTCTTTCTCTTGGTTCTATGTCTTTGCTTTGCGAACTGGGCTGTAAATGTAAATGTAGAATCACGACGTAATCTAAAGATATATCCTTGTGCCAAACTGAATAAATGAAAGTATGATTTGATAGTTGTATCTTTTATTTATCAAAACTGTCTCTACACTATAGGAAGCTTCTCTGATTCTGACACGTGCGAGAACCTCCTTAGAGTTGCTTGTCCATTTGACAAGATCAAACTGGCCTCGCTTGAAAAGCTGAATAAGCTCTTCACAAAGCGAAATTGCTAGCGGAGCGGGTATGACATTACAGGCAATGTCATCTATATACAAAGCGGATGTGTAGTATAGTATAGTGTAGCGTAGCTTAGCATAGCATAGCGTAGCATAGCATAGCATAGCATAGCATAGCGTAGCATAGCGTAGCATAGCATGGCGTAGCATAGCTAATTAGTGCTTTATCTTACACACAGTTTTAGCACCCACCTTGATCTCTTGAAGAGCAGAACAACAACAAGACGTAATACAATGAGAAGTATGTAACGAAGGTACGGTACCCATAATCACATACTCAAGTACCGTCTCAATAGCGGGCGGTAAATCATATCGCTCACTAACTACTTTAGTTAGTAGCAAGTGCGGAAATATTGAAGCTCCGATCAAAAGATCAATGCCTGCCGGATTCGCAAACTCCGCGTCGGCTAGCGGCAATGACTCGAGATGAGTGAGTGATGCTACGTCTACATTAGCGTTCGGCAATGCGTCCGTGATACGCTCCACGATAAGCGAAGAAATGTTAAAATTAATATTCCTATCAAAACGCGAATGTATTTTAATATCTACGAAACCCCTGCAATGCCTTTCTGATCCGCCTATCCCTTTGACGGTTGAGTTAGTATTTTTAAAGTTATTCCATAATCCGAGGCGTTTGAAGCATTCCGATGTTATTAGATTGGTCTGAGATGCGCTATCTAGCAGACAACGTACCATGTGCGGCGACCCATTAACATCATATACGATAACTTGCGCTGTCGCTAACAGTACCGTCTTAGACGCCGTACACTGCGTTTTGGCCCTGCGCGGATCATTATAGATGCGCGAGTGCCGTCCTCGCGTGCGCGTCGCCCGCGCAATGGATGTCATACACAACGATACTTCGCCCTCAGACGCGGAAGGCGCAGCTACCGTGGTCTGCACCTGCGGCGCAAGTGTGTCAAGGTTAGCGGCTTGGCTTGACAACGGGTTATCTTTATCGAAATGTAACAGTGTATGATGTTTTTGATTACATGAGCGACATCTCGTTCTACTAGAACTATTACTCGTTTTATGTTTTATGCTTAAGCAATTAATGCAAGCTTTGTTATCTTTTACGCATTTAAAACGAGCGGTTGCATTCTGATTATCGAAGGCGGGACACTTATATAAATGGTCGTGCACTATATTACTGCACAGACACTTCTGTAAATTATTATTATTAGATTCCGAACATGTAACGTAAGATTGTGGATTAGGGACCGAGTTATTAGTTACTATTTCGCGATTTATTCAACCTTTGTTTGTTGCTGTTAGTGTTAGACGGGCCAGGTGAACCAGACTGCGTATTATGAAATATTCGACACTGATCTTTGATGAACGAAATAAAACTATCTAGTGTAGGTATTTTATTATTGCGTTCCGTCATCTCGAATGCGCGAATTGTATCAGTGTCAAACTTTTTTAAAGCGAGTTGAAGCAACATAAAGTCGGAAAGATCTTCTAATTTTAAATTCCTAAGAGAATTAACCGCGGTTACGAAGTTATCAATAAACAGCTGGAAATTCGAGACAGACGCGTTGCCGGACTGTTTGAGATTTAAAGCTTGGTCAAAGTATGTAGACGCTAGGACGCGCGTGTCCTGATATCTGTCAAGTAGTGACTGAAATATGACCTGATAATTCTCAGCATTGGGTGTGACACCTGCAAATACGGACTGGGCCTTCGGTGACAGTTTACCTATTAAATAGTAAAACCTGTCAGCATCTGTCAGAGAACCATTATCGTGCACTGTAGACTTAAAACTCGCATAGAATAACGGCCAATTTCGTATATCTCCGTCAAACGACATAATCTCGATTGGCGGTAATCTCGGTTTGCGGGCAACGGGCTCTGCCGAACATTTACCCTCCAATTGCGATTGTATACGCTTAATAATACAATAAAGATCTTCGAATGAGGTATACGCCTGATAGTTCGGTTTTTCATCAGGATTGTTAGAAAGTAATCTTGCGTTATAATCGTCTAACAACTTATGAAAATCTGTTCGAATACTATCTACTGTTATACAATAACTGAGAAATGCTTCGCTATTACTGTCAGACATAGATGCGGTTTTTGATCGTTCATAGATGTTTTGAATGCGCTCAAATAAAATATTGCGTTTTGCTTCTAAGATTGTCATCTCTTTGTCTTCCGACACGCGTGACTTCTTTTGTTGTGACATGCTTACGTAAGTATAAGCTAATGAGACCGAAACAAAATAAGAATATCTAATGTATCTATTATTTTACCTAAGTAGGCTAAGTAGGCAACACCTTAGACCCGAGGAATTAAAGTTGATTGAAATATGAGATTTATAAGACAACTATGATAGTTGCAGAAATAATAATTTAATAAGTAGGTAGCTACATAAAATTTACCTACTAATGCGGGCGGAAATAACCATGTGACGGTTATGTGAATATATTAGGAGTATAGCTAGGTGCTATAACTGCCTAGGTATAGCGATATAACGTATAAAAACGTAAATGAATCCGACTCGTATGGATCAAAAAAATGGTTCGGCGTTACACCGAAACCGTAGGGTTCTAGGCGACTTGGAGAAGGAAATGGACTTTTTACAGAGGATAGCGGTTCTTCGCCGCCTAGGAGATGGTTACGGGAAGGGGTGATTGAGTGGGTATAGGATATTTCAAGGATGGAGGGCACTTACCTTATACAACCTTCTTCGTTTCCGTAGGGCAGTCTCCTGGTGGTTTCGTGATGCAGCTGCTTGTTTTCACTTCAATTCACCATTCGCGAGCGGGTTTTCCTTGGTGGAAGCGGTAATAAATCACATACAACGGTGCGGCGCGGTACGAACGAGACGGCGTTCTCAGCAAGCGGAATGTTCTGGACTGTCTCCTGCGTCGACGAATCAGGCGAAAGGCAGTGCCTCTTCCAGGGAGAGAGGATAGAGCGGGACGGAAATATGGTATCGCTCGCACTAGACGTGGAACGATTGATCTTGACGCGATTAGTTATAGATAGATAGGTAGATGGCGCTACCAATTTATATTAACGATCTACCTTATTATGTAAAAAAGAATCATGAGATTGTGTTGTTCGCGGATGACACCTCTTTAATTTTTAATATTAGACGACAACAGATAAATTTTGACGAAGTAAACAATGCACTCTCTAAAGTTGTTAATTGGTTTAATGTAAATAATTTATTACTTAATGATAAGAAAACCAAACTATTAAAATTCTCAATCCCCAATGTTAAACAGATGGAAACCAATGTACAACTTAAGGAATCCAGAATTGAGCCCGTCGGGACAACTATGTTTCTAGGTATTATGCTTGATACCAAACTCCGCATATAGAAAGACTTTCGGGCAAACTTAGTTCTGCAGCTTATGCAGTTAGGACAATTAGACGCCTTACAGATATAGATACAGCTAGAATGGTTTATTTCAGTTACTTTCATAGTATTATGTCTTATGGGATTCTTCTCTGGGGGAATGCTGCAGACCTTAACACAATATTCGGTCTGCAGAAAAGAGCAATAAGGGGAATTTACAACCTTGGTCCTCGTGTTTCTCTAAGAGGAAAGTTCAGTGAGATAGGCATTCTAACTGTTGTATCGCAATATATATACGATAATCTCTTATACGTCCACAAGAATATTGACAAATTTAGTAAAAAAAGTGATCTTCACACTGTAAATACTAGACATAAGTATAATCTTGTAGTTCATAGCACCCGCCTCCACAAAATAAGTAACTGTTTTATGGGGCAATGTATACGCTTTTATAACAAGCTCCCTCTTAATATAAGAAATTTGACAATAAATAAATTTAAGCTAATTGTTAAAACTAAATTGTGTTTAAAAGCATATTATAAAATTTCCGATTATATAGACGACAAAAATGCTTGGGATTGAGCTGCTCTAATTCAACATAAAAATATAAACTTGTACAACTGATAAATTTAAAATTGACGTTTCGTAAGCACTTTATACAAAGTTTACACGAAATAAATAATAATTTCATTTCATTTCAATTTCATTTCATTTCATTTCATTTCATTTCATTTCATGGTAGTTTGCCGCCCTTCATAAAAACATAATCTTACCTTTAACGACGCGTTCAAGTTCTGGGAGTCCTAGAGTCAACACGTGAGGAAACTTTGCTCTATTTGTAGTAGAGTTTTGATTGAAAATAGGTGAGTTATATGACAACTAAGCATGATTTGTCGGAAGTACGCCGAAAACCATGCTACGCTCCAACTTAGTGCCCCAATGCCGTGATAAGAACACTCTGTTTATCAGTGTTTATCGGTTTATTACACCATAGCACTAGAATCAGTAATTAATGTTTGCCAAGATAGTCTGTGTAATTTTGTGAATTACAATTATAATGTCTTGTAATTAGATTGGATTAGTTTGTCTTTGTAACTCTGTGGAAATTGGGTGTGAAGTGGTTAATTATGTATCGTGAAATGCTCTTATTTGGTGAACTAAATTCGCCTTATATGGTACTCTACTTCACTATTTTAGAAAAATATCTTGCAACAAGACAAAATTTTCTGTTGAGATCAATAAGTCTTGGACGAATCGAGAGGTACATTAGGACAAGTTATTTTTCTGTAACTTCACACCTTTTATTCCCGAAGGGGTAGGCAGAGGTGTATTACACTCCCACACTTCGCCAGTTATGTTTCGGTCCCAATGTTCATATTCATATTCATATTCATATATTTATTTGCATAAAACATGGTATTCGAGGATGGTACATTATACATTTAGATCACATGTTTTGCTACGGTTTTATAGCATGCATTAATAATATTAAAATTTATTTATAAACATCATACATTATCACTAGGTAACATATTGCAATTTCTTCTCTAAAAATGCCTTAACACTATAAAAATTGTGCTCAACTAGCCATGCGTGTAATTTAGTTTTAAACAAGTGCATATTACTGAGTTTAATTTGGCTAGGTATTTTATTATACATGCGAACACACATAGCTAGGCAACTCTTATTATATTTGGTTGATCTGGGAATATCATTCAGCACCAGTCGATTTGGATCTCGACGGTTTCGAGGGTTTACATCGTTGGCCGTTACAAAACAATGTTTATGCTTATGTACAAAGACACATATTTCATAAATATAAAGCGATGGCAGCGGTAACAAACCAAGCTTTTTAAATATTGGTTGACAAGATTGATCTGACTTAATGCCGTACATAGCCCTAATACATTTTTTTTGCGCCACAAATCCTCTATTTATATCAGTGCTATTGCCCCACATAATAAGACCATAACGTAGAACTGATTCTATATAAGCATGGTAAGATATCAGTGCTGTTTTGATATTAGTTATGTTTCTAATTTGCTTTAGAGCATAAACAAATTTATTTATTCTACCAGATACATTGTCAAGCTGTGCCTTCCAGTTCATGTCTTCGTCTATTATCAATCCTAGGAATTTTGTTTGACTTACTTGTTTTATCTTTGGTATATTTAGTTTAATGTCATATATACTATTATTAGATTTATTAAATTGGATATAAAATGATTTGTCAAGATTAATTATCAAATTGTTTAGGTCGAGCCAGTCAGTAAGTTTGTCAATGGTATTGTTTATGTCAGTTTCATGATTATGGATATTATATTTTTTTTTTATTTGATGTCACTATAATGGAAATATCATCTGCGAATAATACAGACTTATGATTCGTTATGTCAATTATGTCATTTAAATATAGAAGAAACAAAACCGGTCCTAACACGCTCCCTTGTGGGACACCGTGTTTGATCCCTGTGTATTCTGATATGTACTGCGACATATCTCTATTTTTATCTAATCTGGAAATGATAACCCGTTGTTGTCGATTAGTTAGATAAGAGGATATCCATTGTAGTGCTAGTCCCCTGATCCCTAGTTTTTCAAGCTTTTCAAGTAAGATGTCGTGTTATAGGAGGCGAGCCTATTGCCATCCACCGGGCACATCATTAAGCGAGCGATAATTAATTTACAATGCATACATAACTTCGAAAAGTCAGAGGTGTGTGCTCGGGGTACCTGAGGATCGAATCCGAGACCATCGTCTCGGCAGTCCGTTACGTACACATCTGGGCTATCGCCGCTTTCTATTATTCTATATTGGATAATTTACTATATTTGTGAATACTTTTTCTACTTAAATTTAAATTGAATTTGATATTATTTAGTTTTCAATGGGAGAGTCCATATAATAGAGCCGATATATGCTCAATTGTATCCCAGAAACACTTAGGTACCAGTTTCAACGAAAAAAACCTAAAATACGATAAAATGCCGCTGATTATGTTTAAGCCATACACCGAGATAAGAAAAATATGCTGCTGGAACCGAGGTTATCAGCCAGGGTACACACATATAACATAAAGTAAGGGCCAATACACATGAACCAACAGTGAGACTGAGTTCAAGGTCACCGTCAGAGTGTGCTACTTACTAAGTTATAGTAAAAAGATAATTCGTCATTGTTAAGGAGCTCGCATTAACTCGCACGACGTTACCCTCCTAAATAATAATGTTTCGATTTCCTCTTGCGAACCCTAAGGGTACGAACATAGAGGAAATATATTAGACTTACTTCACCCTTTCATTTTTCCCACTTATGAGTTATATCAGTCCATGGGTGCTCTAACTGTGTGCCAATTATTCATTCTACGCACCATACTAAAACAACACACCCTTCTTCCTTATACACCAATCCCATCAGGCAAAAGACGGAGAGATCTAGTCTGCACCATACCTCGAGGTAAACATGTTTATATAAATAGATTCTTTGCTTTCCGCGGACCTTTCCTATGTGATAAATTAAACAAAAACCTTAGATGTATATAGCATAAGTTATAAGCAGTGTCACCTTATTGTTACAAAATACCTAATGACAATGACCTACTCTTATACAGAGAATTTGCTTACAGTTATAAAATAGTGTGTAAGTATCTACGCTAAGTTACAACAAACCATATTAAGTCTATTTCCTGTTACATATTTGCAGTTCATGATTATTTTGTAAAAACATAGCCCTATAATATTATTATTTAATTTTTTTCCTGAAACACAGGTGTTACAGCCAAGTTCAGGTAAACATTAAAATAGCTATATTTACCAAATATAATGTTTACCGTTGTGTATGTATGTACCTACGTATTAATGTACCACAATTTAACAAAAGCACTTATTACAGACATTATACTTAATCATAAAATTAAATTATTTTTAATGAAATACTTTCCTATGTAACATATGACATTTATTTTATTGAATAAAGTTTATTATTATATTATTATTATACTTTTGTACTAGACTGCCTCCGTGGTCCACAGGATAGCGTATACGTCTGCTCATCGGGCAGTCCCGGGTCGGGCAAAAGTGTTGCTGAGTTTTTTTCGTATTCTTAGTAGCAGCACGGAGTCTGGCAATGTAACGGTATTGCCGCCATGCCTGCATCAGGTGGGACCTAAAATTAATAAGGTGAAATATTTGCCTACCACGTAGGGGATACAGGCGTCACGATAAAAAAATCTTTACTACTTAGTAATACACTTTCTCATGATAATATGTCGAGCAGTAAGCGTCGATTGGCGGCGATGGTTATGGCACCTTCACTTGGCAGTGACAGCCTAGATGAGACCAACAGACTACTACGTGGAGGGTCTTGGATTCGATAAGCTTTTAATACATTGTTAGTTACGGATGAACTCAATAAGAGTGTGACTGTGTCAGAAATTACAAGGCCCACATTATCATAAATTCCAGAGACGCGGCACATCAAAGATCGGAGAAACGGATATAAGGATCATAAATATACAACCCTAACCAACAACTTGCGGCCTAAACCAGGTATTATTCTACATGGAAATGGAACCCACACCACGCGACGCTGTATCAGACCAGGAGAATACTTCATGCGCTACGCCTGGTAACGGCAATAGGCTCATTACGTGGGACGAAAAATATATTGTTATATAGACTGTATAACACGGCGAAATATGGATGTAATACTACACCTCTGCCTACCCCTTCGGGTGTACAGGCGTCAATCTATAAAATATATCTTAAATAACCGTGTAGTAAACATTTAGTATCAAATATGGATAAAATATAACATAATCCATTTCACCATTGTGTACACACCTTTCTTCCCTCACACGGTTATAATGGAAACGAATAAGGCATGATATTCACGCGCGAGAGCAGATCCATCATCATGACATGGCCGTTCCATGATCTGTTGCTCATTACGACGTGTATTCATCAACTTAATATACCGTTTTGGCATAATATATTAGTATCTCTTCTTTAATTATTTGAATAATTACTTACGAAGTAAAAAAATACCACAAGAATTCATCAGGCCTTGTAAGAGAAGAAGAACTGAATATAATTCTAAGTTTAAAAAAAAATTATAATAGAAGGCTCTACACAGGAAAAGCCGGCGACATCTAGAATATGGTTTTGACTTGTAAAAGAGTTTTAAACAATCAAAAAAAAGAAATAATTTTCTTTATGTCTTTTATAACGGCGTAGTCTTTAGAGAATATTTTATCAAAGGCAATGTGGAGATGCGTCGGGATGTGTTTGCAGTTGACAGTCGCCTTACTGCGCTCTACTTCGAGAATGAGAAGAGTACTGGGAATTCTAGATGTTGACGACTGCAGGCTACTACGGCAAAGCAAGGAGCTGCGTAGTAGATTCTACTGAGGCCTTTATGGGATGAGATCTACTTGCTTCCATGGGCTAGCTACGTTACGGTAATCTTTGGAGGTTTTTCCGGTGCAAATTATGAAGTTTTCAAGGCGAGAACTTCCGGAAATATTTCTTAGAGATGGCACAGTAGATTTGTGTCGTGGTTTTATTTTCGTTTTCTAATCCATTCAGGTTTTACAAAATATTAGTTTTTACAGAGCGACTGCTCACTGACCTACTTTAAGTGACTCGCCATAACTATATCTATACTAACAATGACCTTCATGACGGTCGGGACTGTCGACTTGACATGGTTTCCGAGGGACAAGGTAAGTTTTAAAAGAAGAAAGAAAGAAAAGAGGCTCCACTAGGCTACCCTTTATCATTGCTCTTTATTTATTTATTTAACTTCTTGCACTACAAATCAAATGTGGTACATAGGCGGACTTAATGCCTTAGGCATTCTCTACCAGTTAACCTAGGGTGATGCAGAGATAATATTATAACAGTAGGTGCGACTTTAGAAAATGAGTAATGATATTAAAATAATATTTGAATAAATAGTAGGTGAATAAATAAGTGTAAATAAATACTGTATATTTAAAATGATACATAAATATCTAAGTACTTATATACTTATGAATAAATGCATGTAATAATAATATATTATATATATATATATATAAATAAAGATAATCAGTTAGAATTGAGATGGTTCTGCCAATTTACATAATAAATGATTACGAACCTTCAGCTTAAAGGTGAACCGATTATTGCACATCCTGATTTCGAGAGGGAGGGCATTCCATAACTGGACAGATTGAACGAAGAAGGAAGAGTTGACAAACCCTGAAGTATGAGAGGGACACAAAAGGAGACGATTATTTGATGATCTTAAATGCTTGTCATGATTGGAGCTTAAATATTGAAGATAGTGACTAAGATAAGAGGGAAGAGAGGGAGAGTTAAGCAAAGAAAAGAGTGTGGTCAGCGCACGTAAGCTACGGCGTTGGCGAATAGGCAACCATTTAAGTTGAGAGCGATAATTAGATACATGATCATATTTGCGAAGATTATAAACAAATCGAATGCAGTTATTAAGAAGCCGGTCTAGTTTATTGAGAAGGTCTGCATTCAGGTCAAAACAGCACACATCACCATAAAGTCTGCATGAGCATTACCTTGGTGTTACTAGGAAGAAAGTTTTTTAGCCGATATAATGAGCGTAGAGATCCCGTAACTTTTTGACTTATGGATGTCACGTGAGCCCGCCAGTTGAGATGGCTATCCATATGCAAGCCAAGATTTTTCACAACTGGGCTGAAGGGTATCCTAATCTGATTAAATATGACTGCCGGCAGTGTTGCAAAATCTAACCTGTTTATGATACGCTGGCTTCCTATAATTATGGCCTGGCATTTTGCTGGGTTCACGGTAACACCAAATTGTTCTGACCAGTCGTGTATAGCGGACAGGTTTTGGTTTACTTCTTCGATGGCCGATACTGATACTGTCAATGTCTGCCTGTACGTATAGCTGCAAGTCGTCGGCGTACAAGTGATACGAACACTGAAGATTTTGGGTCGGGAGATTTATAAAAATAGAGAATAATAATGGAGAAAGAATGCCGCCTTGAGGAACGCCAGACTGTAAGTCACACCACATTGATGAAGACTCATTATGGCGAACAGACTGCTGACGTCCCATGAGATATTTGGAGAACCATTCGAGTGACTCAGGGGAGATCTGAAGACTGGAGGATAGAAAGAAGGATTTCGTGACTAACCGAGTTAAAGGCGTTCGTGAAGTCGACCAAAGCTAATACCGTAACTTTGGTGTTCTCCATTCCCGCCCTAACATCTCCAGTTACTTTTAGGAGAGCGGTCACCGTACTGTGTCCAGGTCTGAAACCAGATTGAAGTGGGCTTAACAAATTGTTCTGAAATATAAACTTGGAGAGCTGTTTGTGGACACAGGCCTCAAGCACCTTGGAAAGAAAAGGAAGGATCGATATGGGGCGGAAATGGTTGGGGAGAGTTGGGTTAGGAATCTTAGGTAAAGGTATCACTAAGGCTTTACGCCATAGGAGGGGAAACGCAACTGTGTCGAGCGAAAAGTTGATGATGTGTGTAATAGCAGGTAACAGCTCATTTATTACAGTGACGATCATCCTGCGACTAATGTGATCACATCCTACAGCGTTGGATTTTAACGATATGATGATCTTTTTAATCTCACCCGAGGTCACTGAAGAAAATTTAAAGGGATCTATGTCAGGACGAGGAAGGTTAGACAAGAAGTCTACAGTGCGACATTTAGTAAGATGATCCAAATGATTTGAAGAAGAGAAATGTTTATTAATTTCATCTAAAACAGTTGTCAACTGCAGATCAAAGCTTCGTTGTTTGCCAATACCTAGAGTCCCAAGGAACTTCCAGATATTAGCAGGAAAAGAGGAATATACGCTATCGAGAATATGGCGGCGTTTGGCGTTACGCATCACCTGATTACACCGGTTCCTTGCAACCTTGTATCGAGACCAATAATCATCAGTGTGATGGTTTTGGAATTTAAGGAAAGCACGATCCCTACGTTTCATTGCTATCCGGACCTCCTTCGTGATCCAGGGAGCAGGTGGTCGCTTAAGTTTCACTTTCCCAACGGGCGCATGAACATTGTACATTTTGAGTACAGTGGCGTTGAATTTTTCAACCTTGTCGTCAATATTTGTAGCAGCCATCAACTCATCCCAATTTATGGACTCGTTAATGTGTACTGAAAGTGTACTAAGGAGGCTAATGCCAACAACGTCTTGGTACACACGTACTATCCTCGATTCTGAGAGCCCTATCTATAATCTGTATCAAATGATCGCAGTTCAGGGTCACGGTACCGCACTAATCTTACTGGTCCTTAATTATCTTAGTTGCTGTGAGAATGGCCTGCCAGTCAGAGGTTTATAAGGATTAACGTTAGATGCGCGTACTGGGACCGCATGAGTAGCGGTGTGTTTACACTTGGTCTTTCATTCGCAGTCGGATATTTAAACTTTGATAGGTGTGAAGGAAAGTCTATTTGTCTATTATGCTTTTACGTAGAAATCGCTGAACCTTGCCATTTTGAGGATGGATGAAGCAGTCAAACATAGAATACTTACAATAATTTTTCCAAAAATTTCACTTCATTGGGGCTGAAATACGGAATGAAGTTTGTATCATTCACCCATTTAATATTTGATTAAAAAAAAGAAGCAAAGCTGCCAGTAGAACTAGGCTAATACAGTTTTTAATACCAGCACTTTTTTTAAGTATCTTTTCATGGCAAGTAAAACATTGCAAGTTACATAAATATCTGACATAGTACAAAGAACAAATTTAAACTCAACAGTTGTTTTCAGACCTTAAAACTCCACATATCTTTCGAAAACATTACTAAGAGTCTTTGGACATGCAGGTTTACTATGTTTTCCTTCACTTTGACTTCTGTTAATTTTACTTGTTCGCTAGACCGAATGTCCTGTGGTGACTATTGACATAAGTGTACACGACACTTAAGGTAAGGATAGGGTCTTTGTATTCGGGAGTGTGATAGAGAAAAACAAAGGATTTACTTCATTTAAGCTTAAGTGGTCATTTTAGTGTTTTAATTGTGTTCCTCTTCACGTGTTACAATTTTAATGTTCTGAAAAAAATTACAGTACAATTAATTATAATTCTATTGTAATTTTTTTCAGAACATGCGAAGATGTCATCTTCTTCACGCCGCTGCTGTCGCCCCGTTCCTAGGTATAAAATTTTACCTAGGAACAATTTATTCGCCAAATCAAACTTGATGGGAGTGAATGAAGCAAGAGAGATATGTCAGGATCGTTGCAAATGGCGTTCCGTCGACTCTGCCTACCCCTCCGGGAAACAGGCGTGAGTCTATGTATGTATGTATAGATAACGGATAGAATACGTAATGCCACAGATTAGTGTTCGAACAAATATCAGCTTTCTAATATTAAAGTCTGAGATCACAGGGCCGCCAGACCTTACTTATTTTCTCAGAAACGAAATTTATAGAATAATGTAGTGTTAGTATCTGCTATGAGTGTACACATACTTGTTAGCTTGGATCGAGAGCCAATTTTTAGGTAGGTACGAGGTGCTAAAGTTAGGTAAAAATAGTACTGACTTTTCTTAAATTCTCAGATTTTCATGTATGTTTTAGGAAATATTGTGACGGCCGGTGTCATGCCAAGCTGTCATCACTACCGTTGCCAAGGTCTTCTGACGTCTACACGACAAACTTTTCGGTCATCATACACAATAATTTATTAGCAAAGAGGTTTGAAGACTATTTTATTATTTGGAAATGAGTTTTTAGTTCGATGACGTATACACTCTGTCAAGTGTTCGCCAAATTCACCAGTCATTGACAACAAGGCGATGGCCGTGCGGATAACACATTCAGTTCACGTTCTGAAGGCGTGGGTTCAAATCCCAGTCTTAACTGTTACGTGGATTTTGGTTTTTATGAAATTTGGAAAATGTTTATGAATATTTGGCAAATATTTAAAAGATTATTTAAATATTTCGAGTAAAAATTAGAAAATTCTAGAAACTTCAGGAAGGAATGGAAAGGTTAAAAAGAGACAGGAGATGGAAACACAAATTTAAATATTTCGAATAAAGATTGGAAAATTCTAGAAACTTCAAGAAGGAATGGAAAGGTTAAAAAGAGACAGGAGATAGAAAAACAATTGAATTATGAAATGAAGATCGAAATTAGTGAATCTAGAACATTCCTAGGGGTATATAAGGCGGTGTAGATGCGCTGAGCGCCAGTTTAAGTTGAAAAGTGGTAAAGTGAAGAAGAAGAAGGAAGAAGTAAAAGGAAGAAAGAAGAAGTAGTAAAAAAAGTGAAGTGAAAGTATAGTGCAGTAAAGTGCAGTGAAGTGCAGTGAAAAGTACAGTGCAAAAGACGCTAGTGTTGGTGCTGTCTGCGTCGAAATTAAACGGCGTGTCGTGTGTGAAATCGAATAAAGTATTATAAGTGCTACTCGGTGTTTCCTTCCAATCCCGTTACCCCGTCCGTAACAATTGGTGTCAGAAGTGGGATTGGAAGCAACAAAGATGCCAGTCATGCCAAGGGAAGGGCCTACGACACGTGCAAGGGCTGCCGCTCAAGAGCAAGGTGACTCTAGCCAGGAAGCTGTGAGCAGGGATGCTCCTTCACAAGGAAGTGGATCTGAAGGGGGGGTATCAACGTCCGCAGGCGCGGCTAACCCGCTATCTCTCGCAGACCTCGCAGCACTATTCCAACAATCACTTAAGGAAAACTCGCAGCAGCTTGAATCTCGACTCGAGCAAAACTCGCAGCAGCTTAAAACCGAACTCCAGCAAAACTCGCAGCAGCTTAAAACCGAATTCCAGCAAAACTCACAGCAGCTCAAATCCGAACTCCAGCAAAACTCGCAGCAACTCGAATCTCGACTCGAGCGATCATTACAGCAAAACTCGCAGCAACTCAGCGAGATAATGGAGAGCCAGGATGAGATTCGCCGTTATATATCTGAGAACGCTCGTAAGATTGCCGAGATAGAGATGTGTATCGGTGAAGTGCAATCTCGCGTGACTACCATTGAGGAAGAGATGCAGACCCGCATGGCGTCAGTAGTATCGGAAGAGGTGCAGTCCCGCATGGCGTCAGTATCGGAAGAGATGCACACCCGCATAGCTACTGTAGAGGAGGAGTTCAGGAGGATAAAGACTAACGTCCCTTCGGTTACAGTAGCCTGATCAGGTGCTGGTAATTTTAAAGTACCTTCTTTCGACGGTACCTCATCTTGGGAGGCGTACAGGATGCAGTGTGAAGCCGCTTCTTCTAGTAACAGCTGGAACAGAGAACAGGCCAAGAATGCACTCGCTCTGGCGTTACGCGATGGTGCGTTATCAGTGCTACAGTCTGTGGGGAAAGACGCCACATATGAACAGCTCATCGAGGCTCTTGAGTCCAGGTATGGAGAGGCGCATTTGGAATTTGTATTCCGTGCTCAGTTGCGTAACCGCTGTCAGCGCCCTAACGAGTCATTGCAGCAGTGGTCTATAGAAGTAGAGAAGATGGTAGGAAAAGCTTACCAGTCTGCACCCCCGGCACAAGTCCAAAGCATGCGTCTCCAGGCGTTCATTGATGGCATTTATGACGATGAGGTCAGGACAGCCGTTCGTCTGAAGCACCACGCCAATGTTAAGGACGCTTTAGCGCATGCTCTAGAAGTGGAGGCTGTCCGTCGAGAAATTAAGGGTGGACGAGTCCGAGTTGTGGCCGCAGAAATGCAGCAAACAGACCGAAGATTTGTCCCAAAATGTTATAGCGGCAGGGAACCAGGACATTTAAGCAATAGCTGTCCGAAACGTAAACGTAAGACTGACGCTATTGTTCAAACGTCAGAACACGACCAGGAAAACTAATTCCAGCCAGGGCTGCGGGGCAAGCGCTGGCCGGTAGACGAAAAGCCCCTAAAGTTTGTATCCGACAAAGCACAGATGGGAACAGCTTAACCATTGATGGAGTGGTCAATGGCGTTACCTGTTTGTTGACCTTGGACACCGGTGCGTCACGAACTGTTATAGGGACTCACCTGATAAGGAAGAATGGGAAGATTCTTAAACAGTCAATTCGACCTCGACTGACTACGGCTACCGGCCAGCACATCCCAGTCAGGGGAGAGCAAATAGTGGCTTTCAAAGTAGGTGACAAATTATATTGGCAAAAAGCACTGATTGCAGACATCGTCGACGACTGCATTATTGGGCTAGACTTCTTCAGAGATCACCAATGTAGATTGGATATTAAGTGTGGTATCCTAAAGTGTGGAGACGTGGAGATTCCAATGAAAGGTGGAGGCACGGGAAAGGTTTTGTGCCTCAAGGAGAGCAAGCTGGCACCTAGGTCACAGACCTTTGTTCCTGTCACATTACCTGCCACTTCGACTCAGCGACATTGCATAATGATAGAAGACAATAGAGATGACGATCCATGGTTGCCGGCGTGTGTAGTTGTTGCTTCTTCACAAAGGGCAGTTATACCTGTCCTAAATTTAAGTGATGAAGAAAAAGTGTTGAAAAAGGGTTCTGAGATAGGAGAGTCCGAGGAAGTCGCTTGGTTACGAAACTGCCAGAAAACCAAGAGTCTGGCTGAGACTAACATTAACGTGGATAGTGTATTAAAAGGTTGCAAAGACGATCTAACGGAAATCCAAACAGAAAAAGCAAAGAAATTGCTGACACAGTACGTCGACATTTTCTCAAAGAACGACGGTGACATCGGAAAGACAGGAGTAGTAAAACACACTATCAACACCGGGAATGAACAACCGATCCGTCAACGCCCACGACGTGTACCTTTTGCCAGGGAGAAAGAGGTAGAGGATATGATCGAAGATATGAGGAAAAACGGGGTTATCGAGCCATCGATTAGCCCGTGGTGTTCGCCGGTGGTATTGGTAAAGAAAAAGGATGGATCGACTAGATTCTGCATTGACTACCGAAGATTGAATGATATAACCAAGAAAGACAGTTATCCTTTGCCTAGAATAGACGACACGTTAGAGACGTTATGCGGAATGAAATGGTTTACAACAATAGACTTAAAAAGTGGTTACTGGCAAGTGGAAATGGACCCAAAAGACAAAGAGAAGACAGCTTTTTCAATGGGCAGAGGGCTTTGGCATTTTAATGTTATGCCTTTCGGATTGTGCAACGCACCAGCTACTTTCGAAAGGTTAATGGAACACATCCTTGCCGGGCTTTTAGGGGAAGCTTGTCTGGTGTATTTCGATGACATAATTGTAATGGGCCGAGACTTCGATGATCATCTCACGAAGCTAGAAAGTGTACTCAATAGATTGAAAAATGCAAATCTGAAACTCAGTCTTAAAAAATGTTCATTTTTCAAGCGACAAGTTAACTACTTGGGTCATGTCGTCTCTGAAAATGGCATCGAGAAGGACCCTGCCAAAATTTCGGCGGTTAAAGATTGGCCCATGCCTAAGGACAAGAAGCAGGTGCGCTCATTTATGGGGCTTTGCTCTTATTACAGACGTTTTGTGAAGAATTTCTCGAGCATCGCAAAACCCTTACATGAGCTGACGGAGCAAAAACGACCATTTAATTGGGATGAAAAATGTCAAACTGCTTTCGAAGAGTTGAAGAAGCGTTTATGTGAAGCGCCAGTTCTTGCATATCCCGACGTCAATGGAGAATTCATTGTTGACACAGACGCAAGCAATGTCGGTATTGGTGGAACTCTTTCCCAGAGACAAGGAAATCAGGAGGAGGCTGTTATTGCCTACTTTAGCAAATCGTTGTCTAAACCTGAAAGGAACTACTGTACCACACGAATAGAGCTTCTAGCAGTAGTAAAAACTCTCCAGCATTTTAAAAAGTACTTGATCGGAAGAAAATTCCGGAACCGGACGGACCACGCAGCGCTTAAATGGCTTTTACAGTTTAAAAATTGTGAGGGTCAGGTAGCTCGATGGATAGAACAACTTCAAGAGTACGATTTCGAAGTTGAGCATCGTGGCGGAAAATCTCACGGTAATGCTGATGCCTTATCAAGACGTCCCTGTGATAAGAATTGCAAGCATTGCGTGCGACAAGAAGGAAAAGAAGAAGCTGCCGTTAAGGTTATTAGAATGGATACTATCGACGGGCGATGGAACAAGGAGTTCATTATTAAATCGCAGGGAGAAGATAAAGATTTGAAACCGATACTGGAGCGGCTAAAGAATAACTCTCTTCGGCCAGAATGGAGTGAGGTAGCTGATACTAGTACCGTCACGAAAAGCTATTGGGCGCAATGGAACAGCCTAATAATACAAGATGGACTACTTTGTCGAAAATGGGAAAGTGCTTCTGGAAGAGAAAGTTATCTTCAAACAATAGTGCCAAAATCAATGATTCCTGAAGTTTTGCAAGTTTGTCATGACGGCCCATCTGGCGGACATCTTGGAGTGCGAAGAACCTTACTGAAGATTCGTCAACGTTTTTATTGGCTGCACTGTAAGGAAGACGTTGAAGACTGGTGCAGGAAATGCGTTAAATGTTCTTCAGTTAAAGGGCCGCAAACTCGGAGCCGCGGAGCACTAAAACTGTACACTGTGGGAGCTCCTTGGGAACGTGTTGCTGTGGATATAGCTGGACCATTTCCGTTGACAGAAAGTGGTAATCGCTACATTCTGGTGGTAATGGATTATTTCACGAGATGGCCAGAAGCTTTTGCAATCCCCAATCAGGAAGCAATTACAGTTGCGACAAAATTAGTAAATGAAGTATTTTGTCGATATGGTTTACCGTTGGAAATCCACAGCGACCAAGGGAGAAACTTTGAATCTCAACTCTTTCAAGAAATCTGCAAGATGATGGGGATCCACAAAACTAGAACAACTCCGTATCACCCTCAATCGGATGGAATGGTGGAGAGATTTAACCAGACATTGGAGCGCCATCTTGCTAAAGTAGTCGATAGCCATCAGAGAAACTGGGACGAATATATCCCACTATTTCTTCTGGCTTACAGAGCCGCAGTACATGAGAGTACGGCAACAACCCCGGCGCGAACAAATTTAGGAAGGGAGCTACGACTTCCAGTAGACCTTCTTGCTGGATGTCCACCGGGGACACCTAGCTGTGTTACCGATTATGCATGTGAATTAAGAAGAAAGCTCGAAGAAATTCATGAACACGTTAGACAAGAGAATTTACAAGCGGGAGTAAGAATGAAGACCCGATATGACAGACGCGCAAATGCAAGAGAATTCGAAGAGGGAACTTTGGTGTGGCTTCATAATCCGGTCCGATGTAAGGGAAAATCTCCCAAATTACAGCCAAGCTGGGAAGGACCATATACTGTAATAAAGAAAATTAGCGATGTAACCTACAGAATTCGAAAGACACCTAGAAGTCCACTGAAGATCGTTCATGTGGATAGGATAGCGGTATATCATGGATCCAACAATGCTCGGGACGAGCATGTCTTAGAGAGGGGGTAGTGTGACGGCCGGTGTCATGCCAAGCTGTCATCACTACCGTTGCCAAGGTCTTCTGACGTCTACACGACAAACTTTCCGGTCATCAAACACAATAATTTATTAGCAAAGAGGTTTGAAGACTATTTTATTATTTGGAAATGAGTTTTTAGTTCGATGACGTATACACTCTGTCAAGTGTTCGCCAAATTCACCAGTCATTGACAACAAGGCGATGGCCGTGCGGATAACACATTCAGTTCACGTTCTGAAGGCGTGGGTTCAAATCCCAGTCTTAACTGTTACGTGGATTTTGGTTTTTATGAAATTTGGAAAATGTTTATGAATATTTGGCAAATATTTAAAAGATTATTTAAATATTTCGAGTAAAAATTAGAAAATTCTAGAAACTTCAGGAAGGAATGGAAAGGTTAAAAAGAGACAGGAGATGGAAACACAAATTTAAATATTTCGAATAAAGATTGGAAAATTCTAGAAACTTCAAGAAGGAATGGAAAGGTTAAAAAGAGACAGGAGATAGAAAAACAATTGAATTATGAAATGAAGATCGAAATTAGTGAATCTAGAACATTCCTAGGGGTATATAAGGCGGTGTAGATGCGCTGAGCGCCAGTTTAAGTTGAAAAGTGGTAAAGTGAAGAAGAAGAAGGAAGAAGTAAAAGGAAGAAAGAAGAAGTAGTAAAAAAAGTGAAGTGAAAGTATAGTGCAGTAAAGTGCAGTGAAGTGCAGTGAAAAGTACAGTGCAAAAGACGCTAGTGTTGGTGCTGTCTGCGTCGAAATTAAACGGCGTGTCGTGTGTGAAATCGAATAAAGTGTTATAAGTGCTACTCGGTGTTTCCTTCCAATCCCGTTACCCCGTCCGTAACAATATTATTAAAATTTATAAATAATACTATCGCACTCATTTCGGCGGCGGTAACTTCTACCAGACGCTTTAAACTTTCCAAAATATCTAGCTATCGGTAGAGACCACTAGGAGGCGCATTAAGAAAATGTATGGAAATTGTTCCCGTGGACCTTAAGCACCTCATAACTAAAACTTGGCCCACGATCCAAGCTAGCAAGTATGCGTACACTCATAGCAGATACTAACCCTACATTATTCTTTACTACATTTCGTTTCTAAGAATATAAGTAAGGTCTGGCGGCCCTGGGATCTCGGACTATTAGAAGATCATTTCACTGGCCAACTACGTGAAGTCTGTAATCCTTGACTGCTGTATCGAATTCATTTATTTTTTTATTAAACAGCAAAATATGTAAGAAAATCAGTAAACAGTATCAAATTTTATGGAGCCCATTATTCGTTACTATTAATAAAAATCGTTATTTTGAAGAATTAGTCATCATTATCCCACCTGTCTGTCAGTCTGTTCTTACTTGGGTTTCCAGGTTTCTCGGCATTAACATATCCCGTAAGATCTGCCGAGCTACTTTTGTCCGCGAGGGACAAACTCCCCGCGTACAAATCCCTAGAGTGCGTTATTCGATGTAACTGCTGATGGAGCGAGATCGACAGCGTACAAGATACGCTGCAGTGTCTTGAAACTCTAACACATGCAGATATGGCAATAGATTGGATTGCATTTTTATTTGTTATATGTATACAGGCAGACCCGCAGCTTCGCCTGCACAATTGATTTTAATTTAAGTTATCTCTTTCCCATGGGAATTTCGGGAACTCCTTACCTAATGTGCAGTCGAACCTGCATGTCAAATTGCAGCTTCTTGAACTCAAGAGATTTGGCTGTTGTTGTCTGTCAGTCAGTCAGTGGAAGGAATTGATTAAACATATGAGTTTTCCAATAAATTGATCCTTATCATACCCAATCAAGTATATAGCAGATAAGGTGTGGTCTTACTATAATTTACAAACAGATTACTTTCTACAAACAAACTGACATAGCAAATCGTTTCTAATACGAGTAAAACTTTACATTTTGTATTTTGAATACATGAGCAAGATTCTCAAATGAATAAAACGGTAAATTATTATGTCCAAAGCACGGTTCGTTGCTTTTAATGCTTAGGTTATAAATTAAAATAAAACGTAAATTCCATAGATTAAATAGAATACGTTAAAAAGCAATGCTAGCATACAAATGCATAGATTGCAAAATATATTAGGTATCATTCATTAGATATTACAATGTTAGAAATGTGTTCAGAATACAAACATTGTACTATTTGACACACAGTTACGTCAGTGAATGTCTGTAATCGACAGTCTGTTATATCGAGTTGTACCTAATATTCCTGCTACATAATATTATCTACGATATTATGTCTGTCTATGTATAAGGTACAGATGGCGTAATAGGAATTGAGTCGACTGTGGGTTTGATTCCTACACGCGACAAAACTTCGAGTGATCCACAAAGAGGTGTTTCAAATCTGAAAGGGTATTATATCAGTTATTTGAATCATATTAAAGGTAACAATTCTAACTGCGAAAAATACAGCTGATTTATATTTCGCGATTTCTACAGTTACTCAGAGCTAATGTTGTTCAAAGACTAGTACAATTACCTCCTAAAATGTTCGCACTAAATTAAGAATAGTCTTGTACAGAAAGAATTTTTTTTTGTTGTAAAAGCAATGTAAAGTTCTATTGCCAATATTGTTCCAAACCTCATTGCAGTTTCTCGCATGTGCGACACATTTCTTAATACACATAAAAACTACGTCGTATTGCTCCATCGTATAAGCTGCAAAGTATACAATAAAATGTATATAATGTTCTGCAGTGTACTTAAATGCGTTTTTATTGTAGGTATGTTTTGATGTTTAGTGATTACTTTTTATTTGAAATGTATACTTGCTAACGACTAGATAGAATTTGTTTTGTCTGTAGTAGGTACAATTGTATGAATTAGTTCGAGACCAAATGTAACAACATTAAATATTAATTGCTGTAAAGGCATTGGAACTAAAGCTTAAGTGTAACATACCATTCGGTGAGTAAGAACTACAGAGACTTAAGCCGTCTGCAGAGTTGGCGTGGTGGTATAAGCGGCTGCCTCACCGCTTGACACTGCGCCGAGTGTTGTGGGCTCGATTCCCACGCGAGACAACAGACTGTGTGATCCATAAATAGTTGTTTTGAGTCTGGGTGTTCCTTGTGTCCGTTGGTTGTATGTTTGTAAGGTCCCCCGCGATACAGGATTTACATCTAGTGCGTGTGTAGTCTTAAAAAAATTACGGTCGAATGTCACAATCTGTCAAAGTTCCATGTTCGATAGTATTTGTGCATCTATATCTTCAATGAAGTCGCCACATAACACAATATTGTTACACATTCTTATCCGTTGTACTTTAATATAATATCAGTGATTTCTGCGCTGAAGAATTTTCTCTAGTGCTCCATGCGAACAACCGGACATGTTCCATTGGCATTCTTGAGCTGTTTGCGCTCAAATAAATTTTACACATTATTATTTACTCGCGTTGTGTGATAGGACATTGAATCATTATTACTTTTTGTTCAGTATTTCCTAATGTTTATATTTATAGGCATTTTACATCATCATCATCATCATCCTCCTAGCGTTATCCCAGTTGCAATCTGGGGTCCGCTTACTAGTCTAACCATATTTGGCTGAATATTAGCTTTTCCATGGAGCGACTGCCTGTCTCACCTCCGCAACCAAAAGGGAGAGCGATGTTCCATGGTTTAGACTAGTGTCAGTTAATTTAGAAGGTACTGATGCCCTATAACGACTATCAAAGATCTTCATGACAACCGGGACCGACGGCTTAATGTGCTCGCCGAGGCACGGGGTTAGCGATAATTAACAATTCAATACAACTTATTCACCTAAAATTATTTCAGATAGTGTGCGATGATATAAAACCCTATTTTCATTAAATGTTACTTGGATAGTAAATCAGAATAAACAGTTAAATCGTGCAAAATAAGTTTGTATCGCGCAGTCATTGTAGGTACGTGTGCTTGTGTGTGTTAGGCACCTGCAATGGCGACCAGCTGGGCGGCGGCGGCGGTCAATACACCGAGTTAATCTTAAAGTGTATGATGCCGATTTTTGTTTAAACTTTCTGTGATTACTTTTTCATGTATTTGTGTTCAGTTATAGCAGTACATTAAACTCTTTAAATATTTTGCAAATACAAATCAACACCCTGTATAATGATGTTCGTGTCTAGAGTTCGGGCTATGAATGGGTAAGTTTTATACAGAGACCAGTGGAAGCGATTAATTCATCCAGTCTTAGCCCAAGGCAAAGGATCTAAACACATGGACCAAGTTTCTTGGCGCTAAGAATTAAACAATGTACAATTACCTGTATCTTCACTGATGTCAGGCCTGGAACTAAGTTAGGGAAAAACAAACAAAACTAAGGTGGTCACGATAGATTGAATGAATTATCCACTTAGCTGTTCCTCCAAACTTGTTGTCTTCAGGACATGAGAGGCACGAGGCACGTTCACAGGATTCACAATTACAGTTTTGCAAATGTCAATGTTCAACTCAACTTTTGCCGGGCAAACCAAAGGCGGCAGTTTATAAGAATTCACAATACAAATTCGCGAAGCTGGTTTATGTGCTTTCAGAAAGGCGATCAATTTATTAATTACAATCTCGCGAGACAGACCAAGACCGGCGTGTTAATTTTTCAAAGCGGGAACGGAAGTGACAGTTCAGTGTGACCATTGTCAGAAATTTTCAATAGACTAAACAAAATGTTACTTAATCGATATAATCGATTTGACTTATAATAAAAACTAATTCTATTTCAAACATCCACCCGCCCCGGACCGGGCTACCGGTCCGCTAATCGGTTGGTAGACGTGACAATGTTGCAACCGCTCTCCTCAGAATCGAACCATCCACCAAGACCTCAGCAAATCGGGGAACTCCATCAGCCCCAGTTACCAAACGAAGGATGCGCCCCCTGCGCCATCTGAGTGGCGGAAGGTTAGCCTCCTTGACCAAAACGAGGTCACCAATCTTGGGTGGATCGGTCTTGTCGGTCCACTTAACGCGTTGCTGGAGTATGTGCAAATATTCCAAATTCCAGCGTTTCCAAAAGCTCTGAGTAATCTGGCGTACTAATTCAAAACGCGAGAGACGACCAGGTCTCGTATCAATATAGGGGTACTCAGGCAAGGCGACAAGTGGGCGACCAATCAAAAAATGGCCCGGCGTAAGGGCCTCCAAATCATTCGGATCTGAGGAGATCGGGCACAATGGCCGAGAGTTCAAAACGGCCTCAATCTTACAAAACACAGTTGCGAGTTCCTCAAATGTAAGGACAGACTCGCCGATTGTCCTGCGCAAGTGTGTTTTGACCGATTTTACAGCGGCCTCAAAAATACCACCCCAGTGTGGACAATTTGGTGGGGAAAACAACCAATTTATCCCACGTCGGGCAAGCCTATTACCTATATCAGCTTTGTTGGTTTCAAGGAAATTAACAACGTCATTCAAATAATTATAGGTGCCCTTGAAGTTAGTGCCGCAATCAGAACGGATCAAGGAAGGCAGCCCTCTGCGGGATACAAATCTGTCAAATGTGGCTACAAACGCCTCGGTCGTAAGCGAGGAGAACAGTTCCAAGTGTACGGCCTTTGTGGAAAGTCAAACAAAAACACACAAGTAGGCCTTAACAGTCTTGCTGTTTTGAAGTGTCGACGTTTTCACCAAGAAGGGACCAGCGAAGTCCGTGCCAACACCGTCAAACGTCCTGCTTTCAGTTACGCGATCTGCCGATAAGTCCCCCATCAACGGCTGCATGGTAGAAGCCTTGAGCTTATAGCAAGGGATGCAGCGAAAGACTGCACTCCGAATAATTCTTCGGGCAGACAAGATCCAAAACTCGCGTTGCAAAATGGCCAAGAGCGCATTACAACCAGCATGCGAATTTTTAAGGTGACGGTCAGTTACCAACAAGCGTACCAAATGACCGTCCTTAGGTAACAAAAGGGGGTGACGTGCTCCGTCAGGGAGGTTGGCGTTCTTGAGACGCCCTCCAACGCGCAAGAGACCCGTATCATCCAAAAAGGGGTTCAAATTAGAGACAGCTGCCGACAATTTCGATCTCCCTGATTTAAGGATAGCAATCTCCTTTTCAAAATGCGCCAATTGCACAGAACGAACCCAAAAGGTGAGGGACTCCTGTCGTTCCTGTGGTGAGATAAACGGTGTCAGTCGTTTCTGTTGTCGGTGCCTAAAGTTAAAAACGAAACGCTTTATCCAAGCAGTAACACCTAACAACTTTTTGAGGGAGCTGTAACGATTCAACAAGAAATCGGGGTCGAAGGCGCATTCCACCTTCTCAAGAGCGAGTGTTTGTAGACCCGGCAAATTAGAAGTATTCAAAACTGGCGTTCGAGGCCAATCAATTTCTGGTCGACTCAACCATTCCGGACCCCACCACAGCGAATGACCTATCAAAATAGGCGTCAAGCATCCGCGCGAGGCACAATCAGCGGGGTTGAGCTCACCTGGTACGTGTCTCCAAACAAGTTTGACTTCGGATTTCTGGATTTGGGAAACGCGATTAGCGACAAATACCTTCAAAGTGTGGACAGACGCTTTCAACCAACACAGAACAATTTGGCTGTCTGTCCAGGCGTAGATCCCATTAATACAAATGCTTTTACCCAAAGTACTGGACACGTGGTTCAACAAGCGTACAAGTAGGGCTGCTCCCGAGAGCTCCAATTTTGGGATTGTCAGAGATGTCCGAAGGGGTGCAACCTTGCTCTTCGCCATGATCAGGGAAACTCTCACCTGACCTGAGGCACTGACTGTGCGCAAGTACACCACGGCCGCGTGACCACGTTCCGAGGCATCACAAAACCCGTGAAGGGAGGCCTTGTACTTCCCGGGAGGAAGGATGGGACGAGGCAAGGAGATCTCGTTGACGGCAGGAAGTGAGGATACAAAAGAGGTCCATTCCTCAACAAGAGTACCGCGTAGAGGTTCGTCCCAAGTCAATCCCGCTGTCCAAAGCTTCTGCTAGAAGCATTTTGCCCAAAATATGATAGGACAAATCCAACCGTTCGGATCAAAGGTTCTGGCGACAGTAGACAACACGAGACGTTTAGTCCAAGAACAAGGCAATTTCAAGTCAACGTTGTACGTAAAGATGTCTTGGACTGGTCTGTACTGGACGCCGAGAACAGCCATCATGGCGGGGTTGTCAACGATCTCAAACAAATGTGGATCCTGCTGATGATCCTCGGGTAAGCCTTCCAAAAGCGCTGGTGAGTTGGAAATCCATTTGCGCAACTCATAACCAGCGGAGGCCAAAATACCTATCAATTCGTCCCGCAGGAGGATCGGCTCGTCCGCTGTGGAGGCGCCCGAGCAAATGTCATCGACGTAAATATCATCCTTCAAGATGGCGGAGGCTCGTGGGAAACGTAAGCCTTCTCGGTCTGCGAGCTCCCAAAGAGAACGTATTGCCAAGTAGGGGCTTGACCTTAACCCTACGTATTAGTATTGAGCTCGTAGACGACCATGGGATCGTTGGGATTCTCTCTCCAAAGGATCAGCTGGAAGCGACGGTCATCAGGGTGGATAATCGTCTGCCTGAACATCATTTTTATATCGGCCACAAAGACAACCTGATGTCGTCGGAAGCTGGTGATGACGTCACAAAGGTCCTTGACCAACTTGGGACCAGAATGCAAGCACTGGTTCAAGGATACGCCTGTTGAAGTCTGCGCAGAACCATCAAATACTGTGCGCAGCTTGCCAGTCGATGGCTTCAATACCGCATGATGCGGGAGAAAGTAGTGCTCCACCGAACGCCAATCCAAATTTGACACAGACATGTGTCCCAATTGTTCATATTCTCTCATGAACTCAATGTACTTCTGTCTGAGCTCCGGATCACGACCCATGCGACGCTCCATAGCCAACAATCTCTTTTCGGCTAAAGGTTGTGACTCACCAAGCGGAGGCCGAACAGACAGGAAGGGTAGCCTCGTAATGAGCCGACCAGAACGGAGTCGACCAGTGTTGTTCTGGAAGAACAGCTCGCACTCCTCATGTTCTGGATTCAAACGAGCAGTTTGAGGAGGCTCCTCTACCTCCCAAAACCTCTGAACTGCATCAGAGAGAGCAGAGCCTACAGCCAACAAATTATCAAGTTCGGGTGGAGGGGGGATCCCTAGGTACAGGTCCCATCAAAGCAAATCCAAATATGGTCGGAATGGCAGTCAAACCATTAGGCACCAAGATCCGTTTCCCACCAATCAAAATTCCACCGAGGATATCAGAGCCAATCAACAAGTCGATTTGTCCCGGTGAGTCAAATTTGGGGTCTGCCAGTTCCAATCCCGATGTCAAATTCACCACAGCAGCAGGTAGCTGTTTCTGTGGGTGATTACCCAAAATATTCTTCAGCACAATAGCCGAGGGTTTAATCCTCGGGTGTGAAGATTCAACAGGGCCAAACAAAATCTTAACTTGCCCTTCAACATAAGAGGCTACGTCCACTATGCCCCGAATACAATTTGGAAAAGAACCCATTTTTAATTTAACCTGCCCTACCAAATAAGTGGAAACAATGCAACCTTGTGAACCTGTGTCCAATATAGCACGGACAACAACAGAGGTCCCCGTGGGTCCCCAGACCCTAACAGCAACCGTTGGTAGAATAACGGTCTCAATGGGGGTGGTTGGCGTTATAGGACAGGAGTCAATGACCTAATGTTGCCTGGGCGGCGACCGTTGGCCAGGACCAGGCAAATCAAATGGGGGAGCGGCTTGAAGTCCTCAAAAGCGCGGTGACTCGATCCGCGCGCCATCTGTGGGGGGTCATAATGACGCACCCGCACATAACGAGGTGGGCGCGAGTCAAGGCGGGGACGCTCCGCCAAAGGAGGGGAATATCGGCAGCAGTCATGGTGCTGGTGACGCTGAACAGCACATTCAGGTGCGCGAGAGAGAGTAGGCGTGCGCACGCAACGCACGCACGCTACGGTTCTCCAAGCGGGGCGATCAATTGAGCGAGGCGACTCTCGGCTACGTGCGGGTGAGCCTCGGCTGCCACCTTCAAAACACCCGCCCGTGCGCGGCGTCGGCTGGTTGGACAAGCGGCCAACCTCTCTGGCATTCATACAGAGAATGTCCAAATGCTGTCCTCCACAGTGAGGACAGGGGCGAGAATTTGGGCAGTCTCGCTGGTAGTGGGACCCCAAACAAGAGAAGCAAAGGCGGCGGGCATTCGCGATGCGCCTACGAGAGGCGACATGCAGGTCCAAGAATGCCTTACAACTGGCCGTTCTGTGCCCCGTGACCTTGCAGTAGGAGCACTCCGCTGGGCTCTGCGTGACCGCAAAGCGAGGAGGGCGCCGGTCAACATTGGCTCGGGTGTGAACGCGAGCCTGCTCCTTGACCTTGGGCGTCTGCGTCTTAGCCGGCGTGTCACCACCGGAGTTGTCCAAGACCCGGCACTCATCCTCCAGGAACCTCTCCAGGTCAGCAAAGGGGGGCAGATGGGTCGCGCTATCCCCACCAAAACGCAAAACGCGACCTCAGGTCGGCAAGCAGCTTCTTTAACACAATGTGCACCAATAGATAGGACCATTGGTCCACGGGCAGGTCAAGGCACTTAAGTGCGTTGATGGCCACCAAAAGCGGGTTCAACAGTTGGGTGCGCAACCCAGAGACCCGGGTGAGCGTCGGTAAACCCAAAATCTGCTCGATGTGCGTGTCGGCGAGGCCACGCTTATTATGGTACCTACGGGTGATTAGGTCCCGAGCCGTCTGGTACGCCTCGTCAGACACGGGCAGATGCTGGATGAGGCCCTTAGCCTCCCCCATCCAGAACCGACATTAAATATGCCAATTTTTGTGCTGGCCGAAGGTCAGCCCTATCATTGACCAGGCTGTCGAACAAATTAACGAAGCCCAGGTAGCTTCCTAGGCAGCCATCAAAATGGGGGAGGTCCAAAGTAGGGAGCCTACTCACCAGCCCCGGTGCTGACCTAGGAAGCTCCTGCTTCAGGCCGGGTTGCCCTTCCCTATCGGCAACTAGTTGTCTCGCACTGACTGTGCGCAAGGGTCCACATTGGAGACAGCATCATACAGGTCTAAGACCTGGGCATAGTCTTCACTGACCTTATTTCGCTGGTCAGCGGTGAAATCGTTGACTGACACTTCGAGACAGCAAGCGCTGAAAGTGCGGAATTGCTGTTCCACACTTGCCAGGCGATCGTCAATCCGCTCGTACCTTTGTAGTAAGGCCTGCTGGCGATCAGGCCGGTTCACCAAGTCATGGGCCGAGGCAAACCAGCGCAAATCTGATGCAATAGCACCAGCAGCCGCACGCAAGTCCTTGATAGCTGACATAATCAAAATTCAAAAGAGCCCGGACAAGCGTTAAATAATATTAACAATCAAAACTTAATTTTTCTTAATTCTTTGAAACCAACAAAGTATTAGCCTGTTTACTGCTGGTACAAGCAAGTGACAGGTATCTACTGTCCAACAAAATTAATAGTTTCAATATATATTGATACAAAACAAAGTCAGAGTTATCAAAAGTTGAACCTTCAAATTAGTTAATTAAAGTTATATATTCAAATAAATTAACTAATTACTTGCAACAGACAGACTGGCTGTGTTATTTGAGATATACAATAGGAAGTAAGCACAGAATATGTGTTACCTAACAATATTATCTTTATATTATAACAAGGTTTAACAATGTAAGGTTCAAACATAATATATCAATATATGCAATAAACTAAATCAATTGATACATATAACTGATATGTATCCAATCAAAGTGACTCATTAATAGTAACAGCAACAAATCTATGCTAGACTTCAACAATTTAAATCAAACAATTACTGATTGAGGTTATGTGTGACATGTGTTTCAAATTATCTAGGTTAACTTATACAATTAAATAATATGTATTTTAGGCAAAAACTGACCTGACAAACGCTACAATACTGTCTACAAGGTGATAAGATACAAGCTTATACCAATCTGAGGTAATGTACTCAGTAATGCAACAGCGGCTAAATTTCAACTACGCTCTGCTACCAAAAATTATGTCTAGAGTTCGGGCTATGAATTGGTAAGTTTTATACAGAGATCAGTGGAAGCGATTAATTCATCCAGTCTTAGCCCAAGGCAAAGGACCTAAACACATGGACCAAGTTTCTTGGCGCTAAGAATTAAACAATGTACAATTACCTGTATCTTCACTGATGTCAGGCCTGGAACTAAGTTAGGGAAAAACAAACAAAACTAAGGTGGCCACTATAGATTGAATGAATTATCCACTTAGCTGTTCCTCCAAACTTGTTGTCTTCAGGACATGAGGGGCACGAGGCACGTTCACAGGATTCACAATTACAGTTTTGCAAATGTCAATGTTCAACTCAACTTTTGCCGGGCAAACCAAAGGCGGCAGATTATAAGAATTCACAATAAAAATTCGCGAAGCTGGTTTATGTGCTCTCAAAAAGGCGATCAATTTATTAATTCGGTACAAGGCACGCGAGAGAGAGCAAACGGCGTGTTAATTTTTCAAGGCGGGAACGGAAGTGTCAGTTCAGTGTGACCATTGTCAGAAATTTTCAATAGACTAAACAAAATGTTACTTAATCGATATAATCGATTTGACTTATAATAAAAACTTATTCTATTTCAAACAGTTCGTCTTTTCTACAAGTTTCAGAACTACCAACAAAACGAATTCAATTTGAATAGAGAACACGAGCAAAATAAATCGTAAGAAAAAGTTGGCGGGAGTCGTGTAAAATTGTATCTCGAGCAGACACTGATAAGGAATGCACAATTATTAAGTTAATCTTTAAATTTTTCCTTCTTTTCATAGAATGGTTATTGTAGCTCGATCTTGAATATCTTTAATTTAAAACGTTTGTAATGAATACCAACAGAGAAAGGTCCGAAGAACCTGGTCGCAGCAGGTCCGTATGAAAACAGTAATTAATGAAAAAGGAAACGCGTGAGGTTTGTAAGGATATAAGCAAGAAGCGTTTCATAGTTGTGACCCGACGAGATCCCGTGTATCCCGACGAGAAGAAGGATGTATGTATGTATGAATACCATTAGCTGACAAAGTGTTCTTTCCAATTTTTTAAGGACGATGGCTTCTCTAGGATCTTGTGACGTGGGGTCAAAAATTCAATCAAAAGACAAGAGGAGCATATATACTCGGAACAACAACTTCTAGATCACACAAAGTGTTGTCACATAAGAGTCGAACTCTCATGACGCGCGCATTGTTTAATCGCGGCGGTCGCTTAAAACTTGTATTACATAAAGGATTTTCAAAAAGAAAGTAATGTATGATACCTCTGTTTTTCTCCTACAACGACTTGAACTATTGCAAGCCAGTCAAAACGTTACTAAGATGTCATTCCCACCCTAGACGACTACATATTATTATTTTTTTCAGGTTTAAACGCTGTATTTTGATGGTTTTACGCAAATGTTACACATTGAAATTGAGATACAGTTTGACTGAGATTTTTGGTTTGACTGAGATACATTTTGGTTTGACTGAGATTCCATTTATTTTTTATAATCCGACGTTTTGATTACGTTATAGCGATCGTGGTCATGGATGACTGGAGCTTTAAAGTCTGTGTCAAAAGCTTATTTCTGACTTGGAAGTTTCGGTAGCAATTACCTACTGGATCACAATAGGAAAAATTGAATCACAAATTGTTCCAGTAGACGACAATAACATCCCTCTGTCACACCACATTGTACCACATAGACACCACACCATCTAGTCCCAAACTAAGCAGAGCTTGTACTATGGGTACTAGACATTGGATAAACATACATATTACTAGATATTTTTGTTTTTTTAGGGTTCCGTAGTCCACAAAGAACCCTTATAGTTTCGTCATGTCCGTCCGTCCGTCCGTCCGCAGCCTAACTCAAAGACGCCTGGTGCTAGAAGGCTGATATTTGACATGAATATAGACATAAGATATTGCAACAAAACTGTAGAATAAAATTTAGGGAAATATTTTTTTAAGGGTATCTCCCCTACATATATAGTTGGGTTGAATTTTTTTTTGGTTGAGTACCCCATCATGTGGGGTATCATTGGATAGATTTTAAAAAAATATTATTAGTTTGCTCAAATCATTTTTCGATCAAGTGATTGATTTGTCAAATATCAAGCTTTGAAGTGAAAAAAATTGTTAGACTCAAGTGTCCCCCCGCCTCTGTCGGCTAAACTATTAATTTGGAGAGGTGAAAAAAATCACAAATGTAGTACATATAACGAATTTAAAAAGATAACTATCACAGCTAAGTAGATATTACTAGTTAACGAGTAATCGTCGGTTATCTTATAAATACCTATTTCTGTGAGTTTACATTGGGCGCGCTGGCTTAATCTTAAAGATATACGTACTTTAGTATGTAATGTACTACGGTACTACGTATGTATAGTAGTAGTATATCTTGGAAACCACATTTTATGCTTACAATACATAACTGGATACATACCTAGTATTTTTCTAAACAAAATCTAGGTTCTTCTAATAGTGTTATTAAAATTATTTTTTCCACAAAATAAACAGTCGGATTTGTTGTACATTAATACCCTTTGCAGCAAGTAATTATGGGCAACTACGAAACCCTACATTGCGCGTGGCCCGACACGCACTTCGCCGGTTTTTTTTATAAAAGACAACTCCCGCACTAGGAATAAATCCTGTGTTGCGGGGGACTTTACAAACACACAACCAGCGGACACAATTAACACCCAGACTCGAAACAACAGTTTATGAATCACAAAAGTGTTGTCTCGTGTGGGAATCGAACCCACCCACTCAGCGCAGTGTCAAGCGGCGAGGCGGCAGCTTAAACCACTACGCCAACCGTGCAGTCGATTAATTTTTTGCTCTGATTATGTAATGAAATATCCTCCTAAATTTAAAACATCTTTAAACAAAATATTACTTTCTTCTATCATAGAAAGTCGTGAGTTGACGTGTATGCTTTAGACAATTCAATATATGAAACCGTTCTAGTGCAAGAAGTTATCGTTTGAGAGATGTGAACGCGTCCAAGCATACGGAGTCGATGTAATTAATACACCAAGCAAGCGAGGGCTTTCGACAGACGGCTGAAATAATTAAAAGTTCTGCGGGGACATACGGACTTATAATATGTACTTAGATGCCTGGTTGCTTTCGAAGTTGTAGGCAGTTATTTATCACCAATTAATTTCCTTCCTTATTCATCAAATCTTAACCTCAAGGAACTTAAAAGTGATAAGCAGATACCTTCACCATGGCTGTAACGCCAGCATGACAACTAGAATCTCTATCCGCTGTTCATTTTCTGATAGCATTAAGGTAATCTTTTAATTAATTAAAAAATACACAACTAGGTAGCAAAATCCCATTTGTAGTACTGTGTCATTATAATATTATTAGTTTATATTGGTTGTATGGAGTATTTATTCATTTAGATCACAAATACTCCATCCCTAATCAAAAGCGGAGTATTTTCTAACATATTTTATAAAATTTCTTTCACTCGAGCGAAGTTATGATCATTAATATTTGAATTATTACATATGTATTGTAAAACAAGTGGCACAAGGAATATTACTAGACAGCTCCAGAACAATATTTTATCAATGGTCACGTTGTTCACTGATTGCCAATTCTAGATTGTTTCCCGTCAAAATTACAAGAAAGCCCCTCCCAAATTCCTCCCCGTATTCTCTCCCTAAGCTCCTAGTCCGCAGTTACAACAATAGTCTTAATTGGCACTGTCACAGTACCAGTTGCACTATATTAAAAATTCTCCACGCGTTTTGGGCATTATTCAAATACGAGATGACCTCGCACCGACTGGGTATTGAACCTTGGACTGCAATTTGATCAAGTTTGTGGGTAACACGTGTTGGCTGTATGTACGCGCGCCTTTGGTACATAGTCAGTGACAGAATTTTAGTTCTTTGTTTATACGTCACGCCCGTATCACCGAAGAGGTAAGCAAAGGTGATTTTTTTACATCATCACGCTTTTAACCCCAAAGGGGTAGGCAGAGGTGAAATATTACACCAACATTTGGCCTTATGAATTTTAGGTCCCACGTAATAGAAATCGAGCCTATTGCGATGGGTGATGTGCATCTCTGGTGCGTAGGGTGCGGGCCAGCCCCAACAGCATCCTGAACGTGATAGCGTGCAGGCTAGATTGCTCCTTCTTGGCTCACTGCAGTAAGGTTTCAGCTACCCCTGTTACCTTGAGGCAGTGAGTCGAAGGGTGCATTAAATAGTATATTAAATAGTAGATGTTATATTTTATCTTTAAACGTGTATACTAACATAGATTATAAGTTCCATTGTTACTAACATTTTTGAGTCTTGGTACTTTAATAAATGAATTTATTATTATTATATTATTGCCGTTACCGGGCACACTGGCGATGAAAAAGAGTGACCGTGAGTTTTATTGCCCTATCATTCTCATGGTTCTACGCCCTTTCTTTGCGAACGTGGCAGTAAATGTTAATGTAAAAGCTTAAAGTAATAATGTTTTAAATTTGACGTTCATAAGTGTCACTTTGTGATCTACATGGATAAAGGATTTTGACTTTGACATTGACTGCCTGAGTCCGTGCAGCTGCTGAGAATAGGGAAAAGCTCAGTCACACTTTTGCCCTTCCTTCTGATCAGTAGACACATAAGCTATCCACTGGACGGTGGAGGCAGTAAACTTTTGTGATTTTGGGAATATAAACTTTATTAATATAAACATTGAAGTTGAACTCGCCATTTGAATTAGTAAAACCCTCCACGTATAGAAATCCCTAAATGTGTCACAGGTGTATTTTATGCATGGACTTCTCATGAAACTATATATTCCTTCGGTTGCTCATGTTGGAGCGAGTATACACAGGGACTAGTCAAGCTTGACAGTTGCAGTACGATTTTGAAACTTATTTCCAGCGTCATAAGAACGGTACAAAGGTCAAAGTGTATACATGACGAGTGGCCGTGTGTAAAAATTTTCATAAGTGCATTTGCAAACATGAAACGATATTGATTCTTACTTTCATAATTTATCGAAATATAAAGGAAACTCTCTTTTTTATTTATGGTTTAATTTATTGCCATTTTCGTATACTTATGATATGTATATCAAAATGACATGACGATAATTATGAATCAGACACCCAATTTAGCGATCGCAAAATCTATACAATTAAAATAAACATGACCATACTTTTCTGTAATACGCTATATACGTTCACAAACCCTGGCGAAATTAATTACAGTGCCGATCATACGACAAAACATATTATACGATACGATGTCGTATTGTAACGCGACTTTATGTAGTGGGAATCAGCGACGTATGTAGAACATCTTTACGCTCGTGCGGTGTCATTTGCTGCTGCATGATGTAAGGAAGTCAGTATACAAGAAAGAACATGCAGACATCTGCAGAGATGAGAATAATTGAACGGTTCCTACGTGCCGATATTTTAATCTAACGGCGTCATTGTGGTAGTCTTTTTTCATTCTACTGAGATTTATACTGACCGCTAGGCTGTACAACGCCGCAACAATGTCACGACAAAATGTCACAACGTACTACAATGTGACATCGTACCATTAGTACGTGTTTTGTCTTATTACAAGATGAGGCCCAGAGCTACAGCTGCAAATTTCTTTTTTATTTAACTGTTTCTTCCCGATCCCGAGAGAATTTCTCAAAATCCCTTCGTAGTGCACGCCTGCAGTTGCTAAGAAACATACATGCCAAATTTCAGCTTCGTACGCCCGGCTATGCGTTGTCTGTCAGTCAGTAACGCAAGAAATCTCTATATACGTACAGATAATGATAAATCGCTGACGTGGTATTACCAAAGAGCTCAGATATTTACATAGAGGCGCATTTCTTATGGGCGCTCTGAAGACAAACTTTCTGTGACCCAAATTGCCGCTTGGCGGTGTGGCAGTCGCGCTGTGGCAACTGTTTCTACGAGAGCGGGAGAGACGGAGAGCAACGCCAGCGCCGCCAACGGCGCCAACTACGAACTAAACTGGAGACAGTCCCCACTTGCAATGGGCACACGAAATCCTTAAGAACTGCGCTGCTATGTAAATTTGTATTCATTGGTATTATCATTAAGTCACGTGATTTTATGACGTCGCGGTGTCGTGACGTATATAGGAGAAGAACGGCAGATTTGGTACCCATGGTGATATATGATGAATGATGTTGAGATTTGTACCGTTTAATAAGTGAATCATCCTATTTTCACGTAATTATAATATTTTTAGAACTAGCAAATGTATGAAAATCTAGTTTGAATAATTATTACAATTGCAATAACTAAACGTGCAAATGTTAATAACAAAACTCAGTATTTCTAACGAAAACTTGCCATATGTAAAATAGAAGTAGTAAAAAATCGATTTAGTTATATCAATTGTTATTCATATAGGTCATTCTCGTATTCAAAAGCTAAGACCAAATATACTTTAAATAATAATATTAGGTATCTGTCAAATAAATACAAAAAGAGTGCCTACCATGCAGGCTCAGATATACCCATAGGCCGGTACGAAACGCCCATACACTCCTGCCATTACCCTTTGCGACGTAAATGCATCGCATCGTGTGTTTATGCTTTATCCCTTAATTACCATGGATTGATGACGAGGCATCTAATTAATGTGCCTGCCTACCTTTGTGTAACTGTTACAATTCTTTTGTACACCCCTTTGTACTAAGCCAACGAATTTATAAACAGAGATACGGAGTGATTTATATGCAGGGATATGGGATGATGGTATCCGGGCACATGTTACCATAACAAAGAAAAGTATTGAATAGAGTCATAATATACCAAATATAAGATTTTTCATGCATACATAACACCTAGGTTATTCTTTTCTATCGGCATCACTCCAAGGACAGGAGATAATACATAAGTATTTGAATCTTTACAGATTACTTACAACCTATTCATGTTAGCAATATCTAACTGCAAAAAAATGTGCTTTGGTTATTTATCACTAAGCGAGTACAGGCCTCGCAACGACATTTTTTATTGTCATATTTTAATACGTTTACCAAATTCCAAGCAGTTCATTTAACTGCGATAGAGCATCATCTAAATGACTTGTATTGTTTGTTTACGTTACATCGCAGTTCGTCATGAAAAAAAATGACAAATGAAAAATCGTAATACTGTTTTAACAAAAAAATGTAGTACCTATACACTACGATATTGCAGTGTACTAGTTGTCGCAAAATCTTAATATATAAAATCCTTGCGTTACTGACTGACTGACAGACACGCTACAGCCGAAACTACTGGTCGCAAGAAGATGAAATTTAGCATGTATGTTCCTTGGGCACCGTAGGGGTGCACTAAGACGGGATTTCCCGAAATTCCCACGGGATCGGGCAAAACGGGCAATTCGAAAATATGTGCGTGCGAAGCCGCTGGCGTCGACTAGTAATAGTATAATATGGCAAATCGCTAAAAGAACTGATGGCCGTTGGGGCAGAGGAATTTGGAGTGAGGGCTACTAACAGGACGACATAGCAGATGTAGGCCATGCCTCCCGTAACGTGGACCGAAGATCTGGTTAGGATCGCGGAAAGCGGTTAGATGCGAATGGCACTATTCGGTCTGTATAGAGAACCGTGTGGGAGACCTATGTCTAGCCACTGCAATATACTTACGAATTTAAATAATACGATACTTTAGATTCGTAAGTATAGTGCAAATTCTGCAGTAAAATTGAATTCGAATTTTATCTCCCAATAAAAGTCCAGACAGCATTTTAATAGGTACATTTGGAAATATTTCTCAACCTTTACAATTTTTTTTCTATCTTCCGTACGCCCGTCGGGAACTGGTGGTTGCTATTCTTAGGAAAATTGAAATTCAAAACCGCTGCATATAATACGCATATTCCCTACAAACGATAGCATACAAATTTTTATGTAATGGTCAATGTTTAAATTCAGATCGAGATGTGAATAGAAATACAAGTAGGTACAATCGAACAAGTCGGCTGTGGACCAGTTTGAAAAAAATCCCTTGGCTCTCTCATAGAGTCGAGGCACACAAGAAACTGGTTTTGTATAGGAGTGTCAATGTGTGTGTAAAGTAGCACTGGAAGCGACAATGTCTTGCTGAGCGATTTTCGCCCTTATGCTGGTCTAGCGGGAAGTTGTTCGAATGTACGTAAGTCAATAGCAGCGATAGAATAGCGAGTGGAGAGGATGTTATAAATAATGTTAAACTGTTTTATGACCTGTGCTTCCCAGAAACTCAAATAATAGTAAAGGTTCACAGTAAACCGGGATGGATATCACGTGGCATTAAAATCTGCAGCAAGCGTAAGAGGAATTTGCTTTGGCAGTATAGGTTGCATCCCACAAACGTTAATCAATTGAAATATATTAAGTACACTAAATTATTCAAAAAGATAATAAATTTAACAAAACGTGCTCAGAATAATTATAAAATTAAAACTGCAGACAATACCTGTAAAGCAACATGGCAAATTGTTAATAAATTTAGGTTAAATACACCAAAAGAATCAATATCTAATATTAAAATTAATAATTGCTGTATCACGCATCCTACGAGCATAGCAAATGCATTTAACGATTATTATATTGATAAGGTATGCCCAGCTACAGATACGGATAAAAATGTAACTCATTTAATAAGTAACAAAGTGAAATCGATGTTTCTAGCACCCAGTTTGCCTTGTCATATAAATAAAATTATAAGAAATCTTCGAAATACTAATAGTGTTGGATATGATGGCATTTCAACAAAAATTATTAAGGTAGTCAATGATGATATTTGCCACCATCTCAGCCATATTTTAAACTTGAGTATATCAACCGGTAAATTCCCAAACGATCTTAAACTGACCATTGTAAAGCCAGTGTACAAAAAGGAAAACAGGCAATTAATGGAAAACTATAGGCCGATTGCATTGATACCTATATTTTCAAAAATATTTGAAAATATATCTACAACGAACTTAATGGCTACTTAGAAAAAGGTGACATATTATGCAAGGAACAAAAAGGGTTTCGTCGAAATAAAACCATTAATATGGCGATATATGATTTTATATACAATGTCCTGCGGCATGTGGATAAAAGGTCGCCCGTTTGTGCCCTTTATTGTGATATGTCACAGGCTTTTGATCACGTTGATCATAATATTTTAGTAAAAAAAATGGAATCCTATGGCATAAGGGGCAATGTTTCAAGTTTAATTAAGTCTTACTTATCTGAGAGAAGACAAAAAATAGAAATAAGTAAATTTAACTTTAAAACAAAAACTCAAGAAACATACTCTTCAAAGGAGCGTTATACCTCGTATGGTGTTCCCCAGGGCAGTGTACTGGGCCCACTGCTTTTTATAATATATATAAATGACCTACCAATCGCTACCAGACAACCAATGACTTTATTTGCAGACGATAGTACCGTGACTATAGCGTGTAACAATATTGACAATTATCAAACTGACATTACGAATTCACTGACATCAATCATATCATGGCTTAATTATAATAATTTAAAATTAAATATAGATAAAACTAACATAATGCATTTTAGTCAACGATCACAGGAACATTCTAATATAAATATAAATTATAACGATAAAACCCTAGGTGAAGTGAATAGTACTCGATTTCTTGGTTTAATAATTGATAAAAGACTAAATTGGAAGGATCATATTAAAAAACTAAGTAAAAAAATTAGCATTCTGTCTTACGCTCTTCATAAACTCTCTTCAACAGTTAACACCGACACTATACTCACAGCATATTATGGTTTGGTTGAATCAGCCCTGCGGTACGGGATCATATTTTGGGGGAACTCTACGAATAAAGACAAGATTTTCAAAATACAGAAACGTTGTATACGGGCTATGTTCAAAATTCGTTGTTCTGATAGCTGTAAGCCATTGTTTAAAGAACATAAAATTCTTACACTTCCGTCACTATATGTTCTAGAGGTTGCTTTATTTGTAAAAAACAATCCCCATCTGTTTACAAAACTATCAGATACAGTAATACGCAACAGACGAGATGAACATAGGAAACGTTTACACAGCTCGAGAACAACGCTTATGCGGAACAGTGTTATCTGTATGGGGCCGATTGTATATAACAAATTGCCAAATCATTTAAAGGATTTGAATGTCCTACTATTTAAAAGAGAGGTCAAAAAATTATTGATTGAAAGAGCCTATTATAAGGTAACAGATTTCTTAAATGACAGATTGTAAACTTTATTTTATATAATTATACTGTATTTAATTTTACTATTTTTAAATTGACATTTATTATTATTGTCTTACATTATAATTTCGAATAACTTATGACATTGTATATTTTATCTTGGCCTGACATCCTCTTTATAATATCTATTTATTTTAATTAATTGATTCGTTAAACAGAATATTATTACTCTACTGTCTTTTTTGTGTAATGGATATATTGTTTTTATTTTTGATTTTATGTGATATATTTGTACGCTACACAGGCAAAAACATGACGAACAATCCTGTACTTTTCAACACCTGGCATGCTATCATGTTTATACCTACTCATGTTTTAACAAATAAATAAATTTGATTTGATTTGATTTGATTTGATTAGAGACTAGTAGACTGTTACGCAGAAGGTCTCAGGATCGAACCCAGGGCACACACCACTGACTTTTGTGCCTATAACATTGTGAATTGATCACTTGTTAAACGGCGAAGGATAATATCATGAGAAAACCTGCATGTCTGAGAGTTTTTCATAATGTTCTTGATAGACATGTAAAGTCTGCCATCTCGCACTTACCCAGCGTGGTGGACTTATATGGCCTTACCATTCTCATAGCGATAAGAGATCCGTACCCAGCAATGGGACAATTTACATGCTGTCGGTTCGAGCTCTACACAGCACACCACTTAGATTGATCCACTGACGTATCAAGTCTGGGTGTTCTTTATGTCCTTGGCTCGTGACACCATGTGAACCTCCGTCTAAGCTGCGTAATCAATTTGATGATGGGGTATCATCAAAACCGTTTCACTAAAGTTATCATCATTGTCTCAGCGTTATCCAAGTTACTTCTAAGACTTGTGTTGGAGCCTAAAAACCGCTTTCAAGCCTAAACTCTAACCAGAAACGACAGAATATTAGCTTTTCACTAACATCTTCTCAACACTTACATATTTATAAGGAGATTGATCACCAAAGTGTGTGGAAAACTCAGCAAACACTACACAAATATTTTATAACATACTTCATATAAAAATATGTGTGTAATTTAATCATATAAGCTACGACACCAACCCATAATTACATACTCTATACTCCATACATTATAACACAGAATCCCAGCTATAGCAAATTAACGCTGTCTCAGCATTATCGTTGTCAAGTTATCACCTGGGACTCGTAATTAATTACAACTCATCGACTAAAGGGTCAACAACACCGCTGGGAATTGCTAGCCTTATTACGTTCACGCTACCACTTGGGAATTATTGGGTAAGCAGAGAGGAATTCTTGCAGGGTTAAAATGGTCTTATTGTGGGCAGTAATTACTCAGTGGAAAGAATAGACTGCCACGCAAATATTTTTCGCAGTTGTATGCGTTAGCATCTTGCTCTAATCGGTATTCTGGATGCTTCCATATCATTCACCTTGGAGTCCTAGATCCGTTATTCTCATATAATTAGATTTGATAGCATCCTTGCTTTTCATAGAGTACCATCTGATCTACGTTCGAAATGATATGCCTAGAATCTTCATTTTTGCCAAACGGTTATCTTTCGTACCGCGATCTACATCTTTCACTTGCTAAAAAAATGGAACAAGCAGAAAACACTCATTCCCAACAACAAAAGGCCAGTCGTTAATAAAAACACAAAGTCCGTCTGCGCCGGACACTTTCATTTCCATTTAAACATGGAATATTACTTGGTTCGATCGACCTTCCTACTGAACACGTAATCACAACGCTTAATCCATTCTAATCCCCGCCCGTCCTCGCTGTTATTTCATATGTGCATAGAAAATGTCCCTGGCTATATTACTTGGAGAAAGCAAACTGGTCCCTATTACTGAAATTAAAATCTTTGTGCTTAGTGGTATGCAATTTGTGTTTACTATGGAATTGCATGTCGTATGGTTGTGTTTGTAGAAGGGTTAATAGAAGTTCGTCAGACGTAGATTAGTTTTGAGGACAACCTTCTTTTTATAATTTCGTATACCTTGTATAGATCTACCAGTGTTCAATTATTGGCATGTCCAATAACAAGTTTTTTAGATTGGTTATGAGGAGAACCATTTTGTTTATAAACTAGCCGTATCCAGCGGTTTCACCCGCGTCCTGAACTACTTCGCCTATCCGAAAAACCCAAATATCTTACGGACCCCAACTTTTTCTAAAATAAAATATAGCCTATGTTACTCGCAAATAATGCAGATTTCTAATGGTAATTTTTAAAATCGGTCCAGTAGTTTTGAGTTTATCCATTACAAACAAACAAACAAACAAAAATACAAATTTTTCCTCTTTATAATATTAGTGTAGATTGGTGTCTTGTAATCTGCAGGTGTTGAAATAAATATTATGTTGTGATCAACTTTCCAAGTATAAGGCTATGAACTCAAGTTTTATACAACTGATTAGATTACCCATTCTTTGAGACAAGTAACGTATCACCTCTCCCATACAGTCGTTTCTTTTTCAATTATAAATGATGTCCTGGGTAACTGCACACCGGCTAAAATTATGTCGCTTGGTAGCTAAATTAAGTTTTAAGAAAATGTATTCTTTACTGAGGTAAGAGAAGTCCAGCCGAATAAGGTTAAATATGAAGACTTTAATTTACATACACACATACACAGACTCACGCCTGTTTCCCAGAGGGGTAGGCAGATACTACGGAACGCCATTCGCAACGATCCTGACATATCTCTCTTGCTTCAATTTTAAGAATAGACTTTGTTGTCAGTTCTTAGAGTTTAAAATAATACGCTTACCAAAGTTTGGCAAAGAATATATCTGTTTACACTTCAACGAGGCTATAGACTACCACGCGGGTCAAATGCGGGTTGGCAACCCCTTCTTAAATTTAAGAGCATTATGTACTCATATTTTCTAAACAGGGTATGCACATATTACTATATAACTTGAGCATGAATAAATCAAGGATATGGGAGATGGATTGTATGCTGTACTAACTAAACCCGCGGTTACACCCGTGTTATTTAGGGTTACTACCGCACCTCTGTGGCTAATAGCTTGTTATAATATTATCCAATAGCATTCCTCAATAAATTGAAGTTGGTCAAGTACCTTAGAAATGTCAAATGTTCTGCGCGCAGTTCAATAATCTCCTTAGTAGGTATGTCACAAATTTCTCACTTTTTTTTTTCACACTCTTTTACACAGATATTGCAGTTTCTGCTTACCTCATTTTGATATTTTCCTGATCTCTTGCACTTGCGATACTCAGTGTTGTTATATGTTTGGTACTGAGTCGGTAGTGGTTTTTGATGATCTGATATTCTACGGTATGTACGTGGATCAAGCACGGTGCTATGGTTATAGTTAATCTTAAACTTAGTGATGTACCGTCATCATTAGCCTGCCGTAGTCCACTGCTGGATATAGAGACACGCCACTGAGCCCGTTTTTCGGTTTTTCGTTTCCAGGCTCTGCCAGTCACTTTGCGTACCTATATCGTAACTTCACCTAGCCGGAGGGCGTTCTAAACTACGTTTGCCAAGACGCACTAAGGTTACGTCTATGTAGTGATGCACATATTATGATAAGTCAAATTATTTGAAATTTTCTTGCTGTTTAAAGAAGAAATATTAATGAATACTGTTTTAAGCTATAAATACATACATAGACTCCCGCCTGTATCCCTGAAGGGGTAGGCAGAGGCATATTAAACGCCCACTTTTCGCCAGTGTTTTGATCCCACGTAATAGGTGGCGAGCCTATTGCCGCTTATCGGGATATTTTGTTTGCCAGAGCCTCGTCCGTTGATCGGCAGGTGCACCAATTGCAGGTGAGGTTGGCTTGGGAACCTAAGTTCTTGGTGGGAACCCTATGCACATATATGAAGTTATACAGCACCTTAAAAAGGAGTTTAGTAACAATCCCATCGGCAAAAAATGGGTTGAATAGATTTGCTGACAATGTCTGTCCTTCTTGTCCGAACGTAAGTGTGTATCTTTTCCAATAGTCCTCATATTTAGGGCAACTAATCAAGTAGCTATAGCCTAGTGGCGATATCAACAAACTGACATGCAGATGGTTTCCAACTTCGCTCGGCGCTCACTTCTGCCTTTTCGAAGTTATATGCCTATTCATTTGTTATTATAACTTGCGTTAAAACCGGGACCTACCCTGCTGTCATGTAGAACTTTTGTAGTAGTTATGGAGAGTTAGCAGGTACCCTCGCATATACTGACAATGATTTAAGCCATGTAAGTAATTTCTCAACTACTTTACGTTGCACAGGTTAGGTTAGAGCCCTGTGGAAAAGCCATTCTGTTACTTCTCAATAGAGGAACTAAAATGGGGACCTTGAAGGATAAGGCTTTGGAACAACTGGTATTACTCTAGAAACTTGATTATCAAGAGTAACCAATAATATACATACATATCTTTGTACGCATTTTTATAGACAAGTTTGTCCTCACATACCATTTAAAACTAGTCATAATGTATTATAATATAATGTAACATGTTTAAAATAAATATTATGATTGGAAGTTTTATATTATTCCTTTATATCAAAACAACGGAAGTTTATCATTCCAACAAAACGAATATTAAAACAGTTTGGTTTGAGTTCTGTGTCAGTGCACTCCGATAACGGATTTCATACAATCGTCCCCACATCTTGCGAATTGTTGCTTTCTCTTAGAAGGTAAGATATCATTTAGTGTTTTTCTTTCTCGGGCTTCAATTTCGTTGTGAAATCAAGGTGAAGAGTAATATCACAGTGAGTAGATGTTTACTATAATATATCCACATAAGGCAACTCATGCCAACTTTTTTTAAGATAAGTATTTTTACAGTTTGCGCTTCGTTTACATTGTAATATTTGTCATCATCATCATAGCTTTATCCTTTATTTTATTTATTTATAGACTCACGCGTGTATCTCCGAAGGGGTAGGCCGAGGTGTAAATATTACATGCTACATGTGATACTTCTGCCACTCTACTGTTTGAGTTTGGAGCTAGCGGAGGTGGTTTGTAATTATCTGTATTACAGACGTTTAGATCAAGTTTAGAGCCAATAAAAACTACTGCAGTTCCACAACAATCCTTATGGTTGTAGTCACGCAAATCACGGTTAGCATAATTTGCCAATTTCCCGTTGAAATCTTCTTCCACTCCTGTTTTTACTAAAAACCACTACTTTTACGTATTTTAGTTTTCTTCAAAAGTCAGTCTGGTTATCTTATTTTATTTTATTTTTATTTAAAGAGCTACTGGTCTCTTATTCTTCAGTCACACAATCTGGAACAGCACCAGGGTGGACTTCGGCGTCATGGCTTGCCACGTAGAGAATCGGACATGTCACGGCATCCCAGGTGTCCCGGGAGGCTACGCCGTCGCACACGACCGAGTCAACGACGACATCTTCTTCGGAGACCATGACGGCATCTACAAATACAACTTCCAAACAAGAACAGCCAAATTCTTCGCAGAAAAAAATAAATATGGGTAGGGAAATACTTTTACTACATCGAATACCCAACGCAAAAACTCTTCGTATTTGACCGGGACAGGTTTGCAGAAGTAAAAAGCGCTAAAGACATAGAAGTTGACAATTTCTTCATGTCAAGATATGCTAGTATGTATTTCTCGAATGTAACTGGTTTGTACAAAGTGCATGAAGCCTTTAACGCACCAATAGTTTTAAAGCACAACATTATAGTGAGGCAGATTACAGAAGACATGTATGGTGACATTTATATTTGCGCTGACGATGGGATTTACTTTGAAGAGAGACCTTACCATAGAATAAAGAAAGTGGCTAATATTAAAAACTGTTATGGTTTGACGTTCATGAATGTCTTCACTGCGAAAACTTCGAGAGATCTTGTTATATATTCGAGTGCTGATTCTATATACAGGTTACTTCCGAGTAAATATAGCAAGCTTTGTTTTGAGGCGATAGCGAAAGAGAGAAAGTAGAAGATAAAACGATCCCGGGTATTGAGGGCACACTGAATGGCACTTATTCGCTAAGCCTTTTTAGAAGCTGTAAGCTTAATGGCGCTGATGCATCTGAGCATTCACTTGTAACAAAACAACGAGCATTCGCCGTTTTTAGTTTTGGCAAACTGAACAAGAGCATTTTCACGATATTTTTAGCGAATGGTCTAGTCAGTAAAAAAATGTCAAAGCAAATTTTCTGTCCATTCGCTCGAATTCTCACCAGAACGCTCATGAGAGTGTTCGCTAGAACACTATTTCTATATGTCACATTCGCAAGAATGCTCATTACAGGTTCAAGTGTCATCATCATCATCATCATCAGCCTTTAACAGTCCACTGCTGGTCTAGGCCTCTCCTTTGAATGGAGGAATTGGCCTACTATACCACGCTGGCCAAACGGGTTGGTATAGGGTTTGTATCAAGTTCTCCTTCTCTTACAGTGCTGTTCTCTGCATAGTATGCTCCCTCAGTCAGCTCTTACGACACCCATGGGTTGATATGGGGTAGTGACATTCCGTATTCTTAATCCGTCACCACACGGAAAGTTCAAGTGTATCAGCACCATAATATGAAATTGTTTAGTGTTAATATTTGTATACAAGAAAGACACGTTGTTTATAAATGCAATTAAATGAATGAATTCTTTTATTAATGGCATTTTATTTTATACATTTTTGTACGCCCCGTATCTCGTGAACTTAGTTGCTAACTTAGAAAAATGCGCTAAAACCTTACATGGTGATTTCTAAACATACCTGTTTTTAGGGAACCGTACCTAAAAGGTAAAAACGGGACCCTATTACTAAGCCTCCGCTGTCTGTCTGTCACCAGGTTGTAGGCTATCTCATAAACCATGATAGCTAGAAAGCTGAAATTTTTCGTTGCCACTATAACAACAAATGCTACAAATATTAAGGGGAGAATCGCATACAATAAACGTAATTTTTAAGCAACTTTTTACTCGATCTTAATAAACAGGTATAAACATAAAAAATATTAAAGAATACATGCAACAAACGTGATTTTCTTTTATAGATGATGGTACGGAACTCTTCGTGCGCGCGTCCGACTCGCACTTGGCCATTTTTTTTAGTTCATTATTGTTTTAAAGACAACGCTAAGACTAATTCCTGTGTCGTGGGGGACTTTACAAACATACAACTAACGGACATAATGAACACCCAGAACCCAATTTAAATTTATGGATTACTCAAAGTGTTGTCTCCTGTGGGGATCGAACCAACAATCTCGGTGCAGTGTCAGGCGGCGAGGTAGCTGCTTAAACAACTACACCAACCGTGCAATCTTTTCCTCAGAGAATCCACAATACAAATTATAAATAAAGTCAACATGTTGTTCTACGTAACTCGTTGTACTTGGCATGTTCTCATAACTTTCTGACTTGACACTTTGTCTGTACACGTTGTCATCATCATGAATGTTTTATTCTTTTAATCAAATAACTTGTTGCTCTCTTTTTTATTTTACATACATACATACATACATAGACTCACGCCTGTTTCCCGGAGGGGTAGGCAGAGACTACGGAACGCCATTTGCAACGATCCTGACATACCTCACTTGCTTCACTCACTCCCATCAAGTTTCTCATGCATGCTCTTCTGTTAAGGGTACTTCTGACTTGTCCTTTTTTCAGGATGTCTCCAATCTGGTCAGAGAACGTCCGCCTAGGTCTTCCCCTTTGTCCTGTTCCATTCACTCTTGCCTTATATATCTTCTTTGTCAGTCTATCGTCATCCATCCTCTCCATGTGTCCAAACCATCTTAACATGCCCTTCTCAATGCTTGTCACTACATCTTCTTTTACCCCACACCACTCTCGTATCACACAATTCTTTACTCTGTCGGTCAAAGACACACCACACATACTTCTCAGTGCTCTCATTTCTACAGCATTTATTTTACTTTCAAATCTCTTCTGCCATACCCAACTTTCACTATCATACATAAGGGTAGGCACTAACACGCCTCTATGTACAGCCAAACGTGCCTTTTTGGACACGTTTTGACTGTTCATAAACGTTTTCAGAGCTCCATTCACACTATTACCTGCATTAACTCTCCTTTCAATATCTTCTTCATTCTTACCATCTCTTGTAAACAACGTACCTAAGAAAACAAACTCATTCACATGTTCCACTCGCTGTCCATCAATCAAAACATTACAAGCCGTAACGCATTCATCCTTTTCGAAAACCATAACTTTCGTTTTACTTACATTCACTTTCATTCCTTTCCTCTCTAACGCACCAAGCATGATTGCTACCATCTCCTGCAACTCCTCCGTTGAAGATGCAAGTATTACCTGATCATCAGCATAAAGGAGGCATTTAACGAGTAACCCATTCATCCTTAATCCGCAGTCACACTGTTTTAAATCTTGCAAACAACTGTCCATGAAGAGTTAAACAGCCACGGCGACGCTACACATCCCTGTCTAACACCTTTCTCGATGGTAAACCAGTCAGTGTATGCCCCGTTTATCCTCACACAAGCTCTAGAATCCTCATAAAGGGATTTCAGAGCTCGAATGAGGCTGCTGTCCACCCCATTCATTGACAGCACCGACCACATTCGCACAGCCGACCTTTCAAATAAACCTTCAAAATACTCTTTCCATCTCTTCAGCACGCAAGATTCATCATTTACTATCTTTCCATTCTCGTCTCTGATGGATGTGTGTTCTGAGGATTGAGTTCTTCCTTGAACTGCACGAATGGATTTCCAGAAAAACTTAATGTTTCTCTGGAAATCGTTAGATAATCTGCTATCAAACCCATCTTTCTTTTCCTCTTTTTTCCTTTTAACCATTTCTTTCACTATTCTTTTTGACCTAACATACTCCTTTCTTGCTTCATCTATGTCTACACTCGTTGTTTTTCCCATTCTTTCATTTGCTCTGGCAGCCAACCAATCTGACCAAGCTTTCTTCTTCTCTGACACTGCTGATTGTACATCCTTGTCCCACCATGTATTCTTAACCTTTCGTATTTTCCTTCTCTTGATCACACCACATACTTCAGACGCTACACATACTACCTCTTCTTTAAAGGTCTGCCATAATTCTTCCATATCCTTTATGCAATCGAACCTCTCAAATTTTGCTATCAATCTTCGTTTATACTCATCTTTCATATCTTTCTCTTGTAGATTTTCTACCTTAATTCTTTCCAAGACCCTATTTTCATTACGCTCTCGGTGTCGCCATCCTTTAAAGAGCCCACTTATCCGGCTCAACACCAAGAAGTGGTCTGTGTGGATGCCGATCCCTCGATATGCTCTTGTATCCAACACATTCTTTCTCAATCGTTCATCTACTATCACAAAATCAATCATACACATTTTTCGCCTCTCGCGTATACATATGTATCCTTTTATGATCAAACATGGTGTTTGTCACACAAAGGCTCCACTCCAAACAAATCTCAAGCAGTACTTTTCCATTTTCGTTCACACTCTCATCACCAAATGCACCTAACACCCTTTCAAATCCATCTCGCTTTACTCCCACCCATCCATTGAAATCCCCTAACAAGATCAATCTTTCATTATCCTTGCAGTTCCTCAAAATCTCTCTTAAACTCTCCCAAAACTCCTGCCTTTCGTCTTGCTCATGTTGTGACATACCCGTAACTATACTGACCGGGGCGTACACCCCCACAATAAAGAGACGAGTAAGTCCTACTTTCATTCTCATCCACAGTAGCCTAGCATTTACACATTCAAACTCTTTTACACACTCATTCATTCGCGCAGACAGTATTACACCAACTGCCTTACAGGCTCTGGTGGTACTATCTACCCCAGACCAATACGCCGTATATGCGCCATGCTTGGTGGTTTCACATCCTTTTCTTTTTGTTTCATTCACACAAAGAACATCAATCTTTCTATCATCCATCATCTGACATACTTCATCCAATTTGCTGCTCATTCCTCCTCCAACATTCAATGTTGCAAACCTGCTCTCCGTGGGCCGCTTTTCGCCCTCGCGGGAAACGAGACGTGATGGGTTGCGAACCGCGTCGCCGCCGTGTGAGGAATTATTATTAATTGTTCCCATTGCGTACCCACGAGATGTAGGGTTTTTAAATGTCCATCCCCATAGAGCCCTTTACGGGGGTAAGGCGGAATATCACGTGTGCCCTGTAACCACCAACACAGGCACCCTCCGTTTGCGACCAGCTTACCCTCTGGCCACGAATCTCTCGGCACGGGTCGGTTTACACCTTAGATCGGGGTTTTGTGTCGGGTATGCTCCCTGAAAGTTGGTTTAATTTCGGAGTTTTCCTTCTCCTAGACAGGTTGCCAACCAAGGCTAACGAGGCCCATCTCCCCGAATTTTTATTATATATTGCACTAAATGAGCCCGTGTTTACACCCGTGTTATTTATGGCTACTGCTTCGCTCCCGTGGCTCATAGCGTGATGTTATATAGCCTACAGCCTTCCTCAATAAATAGGCCATCTAACACAGAAATATATTTTTTAATCGGTCTAGTAGTACCTGAGATTAGCGCGTTCAACCAAACAAACAAACTCTTTAGCTTTATATTTTAGTACTAGATGAGCCCGCGGCGGTTACACCTGCGTTATTAAGGACTACTGCTCCCCGCCCGTTTCTCATAGCATGATGTTATATAGCCTTTAGCCTTCCTCGATAAATGGGCTATCTAACTCTGAAAGAATTTTTCAAATCGGATCAGTGCTTCTTGAGATTAGCGCGTTCAACCAAACAAACAAACAAACTCTTCAGCTTTATTTTATTATATAAGTATAAGATATAAGATTAAAGTGTCATCAAATGCACTTTCTTATTAGATGGTTGTTGCTGAACCGACAGTCTTAAAAGGAATCAGTGCCTTTTAATATACTGACACTGGCCTAAGCTAGGGAATATTTTTATCCCCACGAGTTGCTCAGATCAGATGGTAGACGCTCTGTGGAAAAGCAGGAAAAGCCAGCTTTCAGGTAGTAGAGCCTTGCTGATTCATTTCAGCATGAATGGGCCGGCTCGACCGGGGAAGCACTACCCTCTCACAGAAAATCGACGTAAAGTAACAGTACCTAAACTGTTACGTTACCTTCGGTGAGTGAGGGTGCCGGAGGCCCCATCACCTATTCAGTAGCAATAAACATCTAATGTACTTTTATTCGTTTTCCTATATTTTCTCAACATAACCATCTTTTACACTATTATTCAAAGTCATATATTTTTTGTTTCGATTTATTATTATTCATAATAATCAGTATTATATACATTAATTTTGCGTAACTTAATTTTCACATAACATGTATAACATATAAGAATAATAGTACCATGGTTTGTACCATGGTACTAAATACACAATAGTACAATGGTCAAGTTCCAGAAACGCATCGCTCGTATTAATAATTATTGGTTTAGGTTGGTTAGAACTGTGACCACAATGCACGAGCCGAGCGAGCGAAGCGAGCGTGCCGCGGCAGCGGCCGGCGAAGTGCCAGAACCGAATCGGTGCTATATATATGGCAATAATATATATATATTATTGCCCAACTAGCACAAACTGTTGCTTAAGAGCTTTGGAGCTAATCCGATTATTCCCAAAGGCGCCAAGCTCAAGCGCCAGAGCGTGCACTGCAGACCTTATGCAGCCGCTTTGGAGCCAAAGAGGCACAACTTTTTGCAACCTATAGTTCCATTAGAACTTATAATAGTGGCATAAAAGCGCTACAGGAGCGGCAACTAATAATTAACACCACACTAAAGCTCTTGTGGCGCTTATTGAATGAATGACAGGTTTATCTGAACAAATATAAAGGATCACTGATCATTCACCTTGTTTCTCATTTATTAAATACATCTGTTGATCCTGAGTCAGACATTACTGAATACAAATAAATAATAAGTGAAGTGAAGGTGAGTGTTTTTGAGCTATATTTCGTATTATAATTATGCAAGTGGCTACAAACGCAGATCAGTTTATCGTGCATATAGTTGATATTATTGGAGTATTTTTAACGCGCCTTAATAATTACCTCAGAATATCGTGAAATATGTAAAATTTTAATATATAAATATCTTTATATCACATACCTACATGATATTAAAATTACATACTTGACTACATTTGTATTTAGTAAGTTGCTGATTCTATATTTACTTATAGTTCAGTACAAATTGCGATAAAAGCCTATAAATTTCTCAAGTAATTATAAACAATTGTCTTGTAAACATGTCGTCTATGAGAAGCAGCTTTAACTTGCAACTTCAACCTTAAAACTTCCTCTTTGCGCGTCATAGCGCTAAGTTTCACTCTTCTGAAGTTCCAAGTAATACCTGTACCACTAATGCACTTCAAGTCTTTACAATCTCTTTTATTTCGTACTTACTGCAGGTATTGGACCACACTAATGTGTTTAGAGATACGTATAACTCGTTGAAAACCCTAAAATACGATGATCATTTGCAAGTAGCAGCTTCTATATTTTTCGCTCTTTCAATTGTTTAACACTTACTATATCTCACCATGTTTTCAGAATGCCTTTCAAAATAATTCAAACTTATAATGAACAACAAAATAAACAAGAACTTTGCATCTGTCCATCTAAGTGGAAAAAACACGGAGTGTTACACTGGCCGAACAAAAAGTGAAAAAATTATCAAAATTTAGAAGATTCAACCCCACAACCAAACTGGAGTAAAATAAACTGCATTGTTAAAAGGAACAATATTATGTCGTACGAAATTGCTGACAAGCAGTTGACAGAAATGTTAGATTGTTCGACAACAGAACAAGAAGCCACAGAACTCTTATCAGCGCTCTCGCCACACCTTATTGGACCACCGACCAACCAACCAACTTATATGAAAATTTCAACATTATAGCCCAAGAGGTACAAACATGAAATAGTAATGTCAATTATGGGCCAATTTGCCAATAAAACAAGTTGATTTTATCTCAATTTTTTTTTATTTCAATTCACCAAGACAATTATACAAGAGGCGCTTCGATTGTACTCGTTATAATGTGTGTAGTACAGGAATAAAATATATATCCGATTCATATCGAGTGCCCACAAGTTTACATTTTACATCACTCGGCGAACACACGTATTCTGAACTTAAAACTGATGTATACCTAGTTGCTTTTGAAAATATTTAGATAAGATTGGAAGGTCAAAAGCATTTACTAAATTATCAAATTTCATACAATAAATATAAAGTATTTGATTTTCTTCTACTTTGATACATATCACCTCCATGACTTCTTTTTAATAGTTAAAAATATTTAATTGCCCTTTGATTAGATAAAATAAAATCTTTCCATCATCTCCATTTTCTTTCACATTCGACATACTCTAGTTTATATTCAGTATCGCTGTCCGATTCCAGTCTAGAAGAAAGAAACAATAAATTACGCAAAGAAGATTATTTAACTTTATTTTTATAATATGCGACACCAATCTATAACTTACTTTTCCTCTGTAACTGGTCCGTTATCAGTACCTAATTGAGAAAACAAAATCTACGGGACCCTTGCTTGTGTTTGTTGAACTCGAACTTGGCGTGTTGTGAAGTCGCTATTAGTAAAACAGACGATCAAATTCCTACTTAAGTCTGCACAAAAGAACAAATCACTTCTGCAATGAAACTTTCAGTGGCAGAACAGTGATAAATATATCTTTTATACAGTTCCGTTAAAAAGTCTGCAATTAAAGTCTTTAGGCAGTTCTGAAGCGTACAGCAGCGGCAATAGAAGCTTTTTAGCGGCTTTAAGCTTTAACATAATGTTTTAACTCTCTTATAAAGCTATAGATGGTAAATGGGTTGTAAAATGAACTTCTTATAAAACCGAGAGTGGCTTTTGGTTCAGTTTCTGCTACCCCTAGTGATATTTACAACTATGAGCAGTTACGGAAGCAATAGTACAACTTAAAACCACTTTCTGAACCCCTAAAGCGCTATTGTACAGCTAAAAGTTGCAAAATAGGCTGCTATTTCCACTAGTGTGCTAGTTGGGTGGTTTATGTACGGTTAAAACTGCGGTATAAACTCCTAGGCCATAAACATAACCGTAAATGAGTAGTGTTTTATGAATTTCGGTTGGAGTGTAGCCTTCGGGGCGCCACAGCGCGAGGACTTAGAAAAAAATAGCCAATAAGTGTTATTTTTGCAAATCGTTTATTTTTTCGATCCTATCGTATAAAACACCTAAATATAAGGCTAAAAGTGTCTTGTTAAAAGTGTCATATATTTTTTATTACACTTGGTAAATGTTTCTTTCTGAGTATGAGTGAAAATATTATGGTAATTATGTTTAGGGATAAAAGCGTTATGATAAAAAACAGTAGGAGTTTAAATATATTCACGTTAATGATATTATTAATTACAATTTTCGGAAACATGAGTGTTATGAACATCGCCGGTTGCACTACAAATAGTATGAATGAAAACTTTAGGATGAAAAATTTTAGGAAGAGTGATCATTCGGATTACAAATCGTTAGGAAGAACAATTTCGGGTAAAGAACTTTAGGTGAGCCAATATGGACCCCTTTTTACCCGACTGCGCGACGCAAAGGAGGGTAATGTGTTTATCAGTCTATGTATGTATGTATGTTTGTTTCTATGTGGCGTTCTAGAGACCAAATGCGTAGGCCGATTTTGATGATTCTTACGTCAATCGATTTGTCTTAACCTTGCGAGTGTCACTAAAGACATGACAGTTATCAAAATTCACCACAGCGTCAACCAGACGCCATATTGTCAAAATGAAAAAAAGAAATGTCGATGAACTATATCATGTGGGGTGTCGTTGAATAGGTATTTTAAAATCATCTTTAGGTTTCTTTATCATTTTTCATTTAAAATAATACTTAAGGATATATAATGATTTAAAGTTGTTTAACAAAACAATCATCCTCGCTAATGTTTTTACTTATTGATTTAAGTTTTTCTTCAAGTATAAACGATAAACAAACAAAAAAGCAGTGAATAACTAAAAAGTATAAAATAAAAAAAAATATTTAAAGAAAAACAAAAAACCCGACAGCGTAAAAAATAATAAAAAAAATACGTGACAAAAATAACTTAAATAAAAACTAAAAAGAAAGAAACAAGGCTAGTAGTTTAGAATTCTAATGCAGAACAAGAACGACTCACAGTCGGGGCCCCTTGGAAACATTTGATTAGTAAAATTTGAAGGGGAAAAGTTTTGATTGTTAATATTATTTAACGCTTGTCCGGGCTCTTTTGAAATTTGATTATGTCAGCTATCAAGGACTTGCGTGCAGCTGCTGATGCTATTGCATCAGATTTGCGCTGGTTTGCCTCGGCCAGTGCCTTAGTGAACCGGCCTGATCGCCAGCAGGCCTTACTACAAAGGTACGAGCGGATTGACGATCGCCTGGCAAGTGTGGAACAGCAATTCCGCACTTTCAGCACTTGCTTTCTCGAAGTGTCAGTAAATGAATTCACCGCTGACCAGCGAAATAAGGTCAGCGAAGACTATGCCCAGGTCTTAGACCTGTATGATGCTGTCTCCAATAGTGCGAGACAACTAGTTGCCGATAGGGAAGGGCAACCCGGCCTGAAGCAGGAGCTTCCTAGGTCAGCACCGGGGCTGGTGAGTAGGCTCCCTACTTTAGACCTCCCCCATTTTGATGGCTGCCTAGGAAGCTACCTGGGCTTCGTTAATTTTTTTGACAGCCTGGTCAATGATAGGGCTGACCTTCGGCCGGCACAAAAATTGATGTCGGTTCTGGATGGGGAGGCCAAGGGCCTCATCCAGCATCTGCCCGTGTAGGTACCATAATAAGCGTGGCCTCGCCGACACGCACATCGAGCAGATTTTGGGTTTGCCGACGCTCACCCGGGTCTCTGGGTTGCGCACCCAACTGTTGAACCCGCTTTTGGTGGCAATCAATGCACTTAAGTGCCTTGACCTACCCGTGGACCAATGGTCCTATCTATTGGTGCACATTGTATTAAAGAAGCTGCCTGCCGACCTGAGGTCGCGTTTTGAATAGCGCTTTGGTGGGGATAGCGCGACCCATCTGCCCCCCTTTGCTGACCTGGAGAGGTTCCTCGAGGATGAGTGCCGGGTCTTGGACAACTCCGGTGGTGACACGCCGGCTAAGACGCAGCCACCCAAGGTCAAGGAGCAGGCTCGCGTTCACACCCGAGCCAATGTTGACCGGCGCCCTCCTCGCTTTGCAGTCACGCAGAGCCCAGTGGAGTGCTCTTACTGCAAGGTCACGGGGCACAGAACGGCCAGTTGCAGGGCATTTTTGGACCTGCATGTCGCCTCTCGTAGGCGCATCGTGAATGCCCGCCGCATTTGCTTCTCTTGTTTGGTGTCCCACTACCAGCGAGACTGCCCAAGCTCTCGCCCCTGTCCTCACACTGCACCTGGACAGCATTTGGACATTCTCTGCATGAATGCCAGAGAGGTAGGCCGCTTGTCCAACCAGCCGACGCCGCGCACGGGCGGGTGTTTTGAAGGTGGCAGCCGAGGCTCACCGGCGCGTAGCCGAGAGTCGCCTCGCTTAATTGATCGCCGCTCACCCCGCTTGGAGAACCGTAGCGTACGCACGCCTCCTCTCTCTCGCGCACCTGAATGTGCGACCGCTCAACGTCAACAGCACCATGACTGCTGCCCCAGGTATTCCCCTCCTTTGGCGGAGCGTCCCCGCCTTGACTCGCGCCCACCTCGTTTTGAGCGGGCGCGTCATTATGACCCCCCACAGATGGCGCGCGGATCAAGTCATCGCGCTTTTGAGGACTTCAAGCCGCACCCTCATTTTGATTTGCCTGGTCCTGGCCAACGGTCGCTGCCCAGGCAACAATAGGTCATTGACCCCTGTCCTATAACTCCAACCTCCCCCATTGAGACCGTTATCCTACTAAGGGTTGCTGTTAGGGGTCTGGGGACCCACGGGGACCTCTGTTGTTGTTCGTGCTATATTGGACACAGGTTCACAAGGTTGCATTTTTTCCACTTATTTGGTAGGGCAGGTTAAATTAAATATGGCCTCTTTTCCGAATTGTATACGGGGCATAGGTGACGTAGCCTCTAATTTTGAAGGGCAAGTTAACGTTTTGTTTGCCCCTGTTGAATCTTCACACCCGAGGATTAAAACCTTGGCTATTGTGCTGAAGAATATTTTGGGTATGCATCCACAGAAGCAGCTACCTGCTGCTGTGGTGAATTTGACATCGGGATTGGAACTGGCAGACCCCAAATTTGACACACTGCACAGTGGTTCCGCGCTCTAAGAAGGGCGGTCATAGAGGTTTCGCGCAACGATTGGTTATTGAAATGCATAGTAATATGCATGGTATTATAGTATTTTTTTATTAACTGAGGTAAAGATTAGTAGAAATAAAACAGATTATATCAGAATAATACTAATTCATTCAATATAAAACTCAGCTATTTCTTGTACAAAGTAAAATAATTGAGAAAGGTGAATTACAGCTACTCTGAAACTTAATTGGCATAAATTACTATTACAATAATACCACTTAACTAGACTCTTACTAATGACAAACACAAATATTCATCAAATAATTACAATTAAATAGTTTTATAGACACATTGAACAAATCTAAGCAAATCAAATAATTACAATCTAAAGTTTTCTAAACTACTTATAAAATGGCACAGATTTAAAAGGACAATAAATTTAACAGGTCAGCTGATAGAGCAGACTTCTTCTTTCGTGGCGATTTTCTTAAAGTAGAAAGGTATGGATCCAAATTAAAAAGAAGTCTGTGCATCAGATCGGTACTCGTGATAAGTCGAGACATTTTTCTTGTATAATCACGCCTAAATCGTTTAATTAATTTATTACACGATTCAGCGGCCTTTTCCGAGAGCTCACCGTTAGATAACAAAGCAGAGTTATTCTAATTTCTAAGTTTTTTGTGTCAATATTTTCGATATCTGGCAGCAACTGCGCCAGACTATTCAAAACTTGACGACGTCTGTCTGCTTCAGAAGTAGTCTTCTTAATAGACAGCCAAGTGTCAAGTACAAGCATTCTTGTAATAGAACACTTAAATGTTGTACCTAAAACAAAATACAAATGGTATAGTGTGGATTTTAGAATAATGATATCTCGTAGACACCTTTAACACCTGGCGTAGATCTTAGGTGACACCTACTATCGCAGCACATCGCAGTCAATTTTCTTTTAAATTTAAACTATAGTGTCTTAATATAAAACTGCTTTTGTAGGTTATGGTCAGAAAGTAGTTAAAAGCTTCGACATAGATAAAGTAAAACAAAAAAAAATCTTTTAATTTCATTGGCGTAGCACCGATTAAAAAAAATAACACATGAATTAAAATTAAAGAAAATGCTTGAAATACACTTTACATACCTTCAACTTGAATATCCATTGTAAAACATCCGGTCACAAACAATTTTTTCTTTAAAAATAAGTGTCACTAAAAATACTAAATATCACGCGCTAATTACGCTAACAAACGGACTTGTAATGCGTTCACTTTAGATGCACAAAACTATAGGTAGGAAAAAACAAAATGAAATTATTTGTGTACCCTGATATAGTGTGATAAATAGTGAGTAATTAAGTGAGGTATCGTCTTGTAATTCAAACATCGTGATTGGTACCGTATGACCTACTACGGAACCACTGTGCACTGGGACAAATCGACTTGTTGATTGGCTCTGATGTCCTCGGTGGAATTTTGATTGGTGGGAAACGGATCTTGGTGCCAAATGGTTTGACTGCCATCCCAACCATATTTGGATTTGCTTTGATGGGACCTGTACCTAGGGACCCCTTCCACCCGAACTTGATAATTTGTTGGCCCGGAGCCCCCTCAAGCTGCCCGTTTGAATCTAGAACATGAGGAGTGCGAGCTGTTCTTCCAGAACAACACTGGTCGACTCCGTTCAGGTCGGATTATTACGAGGCTACCCTTTCTGTCTGTTCGGCCTCCGCTTGGTGAGTCACGAACTTTAGCCGAAAAGAGATTGTTGGCTATGGAGCATCGCATGGGTCGTGATCCGGAGCTCAGACAGAAGTACATTGAGTTCATGAGAGAATATGAACAATTGGGACACATGTCAGTGTCAAATTTGGATTGGCGTTCGGTGGAGCATTACTTTCTCCCGCATCATGCGGTATTGAAGCCATCGACTGGCAAGCTGCGCACAGTGTTTGATGGTTCTGCGCAGACTTCAACAGGCGTATCCTTGAACCAGTGCTTGCATTCTGGTCCCAAGTTGGTCAAGGACCTTTGTGACGTCATCAACAGCTTCCGACGACATCAGGTTGTCTTTGTAGCCGATACAAAAATGATGTTCAGGCAGACGATTATCCACCCTGATGACCGTCGCTTCCAGCTGATCCTTTGGAGAGAGTCTCCTCGTGATCCCATGGTCGTCTACGAGCTCAATACCAATACGTACGGGTTAAGGTCGAGCCCCTATTTGGCAATACGTTCTCTTTGGGAGCTCGCAGACCGAGAAGGCTTACGTTTCCCACGAGCCTCCGCCATCTTGAAAGTCGATATTTACGTCGATAACATTTGCTCGGGCGCCTCCACAGCGGATGAGCCGATCCTCCTGCGGGACGAATTGATAGGTATTTTGGCCTCCGCTGGTTATGAGTTGCGCAAATGGATTTCCAACTCACCAGAGCTTTTGGAAGGCTTACCCGAGGATCATCAGCAGGATCCACATTTGTTTGAGATTGTTGACAACCCCGCAATGATGGCTGTTCTCGGCGTCCAGTACAGACCAGTCCAAGACATCTTTACGTATAGCGTAGACCTGAAATTGCCTTGTTCTTGGACTAAACGTCTCGTGTTGTCTACTGTCGCCAGAACCTTTGATCCAAACGGTTGGATCTGTCCAGTTATATTTTGGGCAAAATGCTTCTTGCAGAAGCTTTGGACAGCAGGATTGACCTGGGACGAACCTCTACACGGCACTCTTGTTGAGGAATGGACCTCTTTTGCATCCTCACTTCCTGCCGTCAACGAGATCTCCTTGCCTCGTCCCATCCTTCCTCCCGGGAAGTACAAGGCCACCCTTCACGGGTTTTGTGATGCCTCGGAGCGTGGTCACGCGGCCGTGGTGTACTTGCGCACAGTTGGTGCCTCGGGTCAGGTGAGGGTTTCCCTGATCATGGCAAAGAGCAAGGTCGCACCCCTTCGGACATCTTTGACCATTCCGAAATTGGAGCTCTCGGGAGCAGCACTACTTGTACGCTTATTGAACCACGTGTCTAGTACTTTGGGTAAAAGCATTTGTATTAATGGGACCTACGCCTGGACAGACAGCCAAATTGTTCTCTGTTGGTTGAAGGCTTCTGTCCACACCTTGGAGGTATTTGTCGCTAATCGCGTTTCCCAAATACAGAAATCTGAAGTCAAGCTTGTTTGGAGACACGTGCAAGGTGAGCTCAACCCCGCTGATTGTGCCTCGCGCGGATGCTTGACGCCTAGTTTGATAGGTCATTCGCTGTGGTGGGGTCCGGAATGGTTGAGTCGACCAGAAATTGATTGGCCTCAAACGCCAGTTTTGAATACTTCTAATTTGCCGGGTCTACGAACACTCGCTCTTGAGAAGGTAGAATGCGCCTTCGACCCCGATTTTTTGTTGAATCGCTACAGCTCCCTTGAGAAGTTGTTAGGTGTTACTGCTTGGATAAAGCGTTTTGTTTTTAACTTTAGGCACCCACAACAGAAACGACTGACACCGTTTATCTCACCACAGGAACGACTGGAATCCCTCACCTTTTGGGTTCGTTCTGTGCAATTGGCGCATTTTGAGAAGGAGATTGCTATCCTTAAGTCAGGGAAATCGAAATTATCGGGAGCTGTATCTAAATTGAACCCCTTTTTGGACGATACGGGTCTCTTGCGCGTTGGAGGGCGTCTCAAGAACGCCAACCTCCCTTACGGAGCACGTCACCCCCTTTTGTTACCTAAGGACAGTCATTTGGTACGCTTGTTGGTAACTGACCGTCACCTTAAAAATTCGCATGCTGGTTGTAATGCTTTGTTGGCTATTTTGCAACGCGAATTTTGGATCTTGTCTGCCCGAAGAATTATTCGGAGTGTCGTCTTTCGCTGCATCCCTTGCTATAAGCTCAAGGCTTCTAACATGCAGCCGTTGATGGGAGACTTACCGGCAGATCGCGTAACGGAGAGAAGGACATTTGTCGGTGTTGGCACGGACTTCGCTGGTCCCTTTTTGGTGAAAACGTCGACACTTCGAAACAGCAAGACTGTCAAGGCCTACTTGTGTGTTTTTGTTTGTCTCTCCACAAAGGCCATATACTTAGAACTGGTCTCCTCGCTTACGACCGAGGCGTTTGTAGCCACATTTGACAGATTTGTATCCCGCAGAGGGCTGCCTTCCTTGATCCGTTCTGATTGCGGCACTAACTTCAAGGGAACCTATAATTATTTGAATGATGTTGTTAATTTCCTTGAAACCAACAAGGCTGATATAGGTGTAGGCTTGCCCGACGTGGGATAAATTGGTTGTTTTCCCCACCAAATTGTCCACACTGGGGTGGTATATTTGAGGCTGCTGTAAAATCGGCCAAAACACACTTGCGCAGGACAATCGGTGAATCTGTCCTTACATTTGAGGAACTCGCAACTGTGTTTTGTAAGATTGAGGCCGTTTTGAACTCTCGGCCATTGTGCCCGATCTCCTCAGATCCGAATGATTTGGAGGCCCTTACGCCAGGTCATTTTTTGATTGTTCGCCCACTTGTCGCTTTGCCTGAGTACCCCTATATTGATACGAGACCTGGTCGTCTCTCGCGTTTTGAATTAGTACGCCAGATTACTCAGAGCTTTTGGAAACGCTGGAATTTGGAATATTTGCACATACTCCAGCAACGCGTTAAGTGGACCGACAAGACCGATCCACCCAAGATTGGTGACCTCGTTTTGATCAAGGAGGCTAACCTTCCGCCACTCAGATGGCGCAGGGGGCGCATTCTTCGTTTGGTAACTGGGGCTGATGGAGTTCCCCGATTTGCTGAGGTCTTAGTGGACGGTTCGATTTTGAGGAGAGCGGTTGCAACATTGTCACGTCTACCAACCGATTAGCGGACCGGTAGGCCGGTCCGGGGCGGGTGGATGTTTGAAATAGAAATAGTTTTATGATAGGTCAAGTCAATTATATCGATTTAGTAGCGTTTAGTTTAGTCTATTGTAAATTTTGACTATGGTCAGACTGAACTGTCAACTTCCGTTCTTGCCTTGAAAAATTAAGACGCCGTTTTGCTCTCTCGCGTGGAATATTAAAATAAAATTGGAAGTATTGGAACCCGATTGAGTGCCGCTTCTTTAATCAGCTGGCATCGGTTTATTTGTGATAAAAGATAAGTTGTTTCTTAATGAACATTTGTGAAATATTGAACTTTGTAAAACACGTGTGTGAATTCCTGTTTGGTGCCTGGAGTAGGACTTCGCCGAATTGGATTCTGTGGTATTTATTCGATTCTCTTGTTATTTTGGCCAAAATTATGAGTTAATCTTATAGGTCCACTCAAGAGCATCAGTGAAGATATCAGGTGAATTGAAACATCTTATTAATATTAGTTGTGATTCGCTGTGCAACACAGTGCATTTGTGTCTGGATATATTGTCTATCGTGGTCAGGTAGATGTATTACAGCTTCCACTGCGCACTTCTGAACGGTTTCCTATCTGCCTACGGTAATTCTAGACACTCTCTAAATAAATGTTACATTAAATTCTAAAATCGGGGTAATTTGATTGAAGTCTAATGTGTTTGGCAAATGTCAAAATGTACTTGTACTACTTGACATTCGTCAAACGTGTTCTAAATATAAATACAATTGAGAATGGTTGCAAATGGTTTTATGTAAATTGTTTATTATAATTGAATAGGAAAATATTCGCCATATACTTATATTAGCGTAAAGCTTCATTGTCATCTGAACTATAATTGAACAGGGATGACTGGGTGTATCTTACTATATATTCATATTATCGTAAAAAGGAATGAAACTATGAAGCCACCATTTTATACTTTCGCGCTTTCGCCATTCTTTTAACTTCAATGTTTTTAACAAGATTTACTATTCTACCAGATTAAAACAACACAGATTCCTATGATACCCTATGATACCTGAATATGTAATATTCTGCCGTATCACTGACTGACAAACAAAGCATAGCTAAAACCATTGGGAGAAAGAAGCTAAAATGTGGCATGTATGTTCCTTGGAGCTTTAGGGTTGCACTAAGTAGGAATTTCCTGAAATTCCCAAGGAATCGAGAACAAACGCGTAAATAAAAAAAATGGTCAGACGTTACTGCGGGCGCCCTAAAAAAATCGATATTTGTGTAACAGGTATATATTTCTAAACCAGCTTGATAACCAGTAAGCAGCATCACAAAGATGTTCATATGATTGCATTGGTGCAATTGACTCCTTCACTAACTCACACTCCTCAACTCCGTTGCTTATAAATGAATATTAATATTATGACCTTTGACTCGTTTACAAGATCTTTATAATAACTTACGCGCTGCACCTCAGCAGGCATGATCATCCAATTAAGTCAGAAGATTGTCGCTCTACTTTCAAGAATACCACACCTAGTGGCGCCAAAAACCTTTTATTTAAAAAGAAACATAGAAATAATAGCTACTATCTTTTTACTTACGCTTCTTATAATATTAAAATAAGTCTGTCCGCTGCTGGGTCATCTCACAGGATTGGACGTAAATTTTCCATCCCCAATAACTTGACGGCTTATGAATATCTAATAATGTTGGAACAAATATTTTCATATTTTTTGCTGACTAAAAACGTTGTATATCTGGACAGGAAGCTTTTAACAACATTTTTGCAGATCGATGATATTTTTTAAGACAAATGGGACACTGGCTTTGTCTGAAGACACAGGGCGACAAATAAACTAGTAATCTGAAAAAACTGTTCCTATTAGACTTTTGCTATTACTCTGGGTTTTCCTTGTATCAATTAGGTATGTAGGGTATGCCACGACATGAGTATTTATCGAAGCTCGATAACAGAATTGTAATAAAAAAAAAAGAAATAAAAATGACTATGGCCTCTGTTTGAAATAGAATTAGTTTTTATTATAAGTCAAATCGATTAGATCGATTGAGTAACATTTTGTTTAGTCTATTGAAAATTTCTGACAATGGTCACACTGAACTGTCACTTCCCTCTTCCCGCGTTGAAAAATTAACACGCCGTTTGCAAGCTCGCGTGCCTTGTACCTAAATTAATTGATCGCCCTTTGAATTAACGCGAATTGAATCAACTCGTAATTAACTTAATACGTAATTGCCGCTTTTGACTTCCGGCAAGGTTTGTTGTAAATTGATGACATAGTGAACTTTTGTGAAAAGTTTTGTGAACCGCTAACGTGCATCGTGGTCTGGAGAAGGACTTCGCCGAATTGTAAACTGGTATCCATTGATTCTCTTGTTATTTTGGCCAAAATTATAAGTTAATCTATAGGTCCACTTCAAGAACATCACCAGGAGCTATAAGGTAAAATCTTCTTATAACTACTTTATAATTTGTCATCGCTGAGAATCTCAGCAATATATGTCAGACATTTGATTACTTTAGGACAACTGGATGAATATAAATTAGCTTCCACTGTGCTAACAACCAATTCCCAGTAAGCCTACGGTAATTCTAGACATAATTTTGGTGCAGAGCTGTAGTTGAAATTTAGCCGCTTTTGCATTACTGAGTATAAACTCAGATTGGTATGAGCTTGTATCTTATCACCTTGTAGACAGTATTGTAGTGTTTGTCAGGTCAGTTATTGTCTAAAATACATAATATTTAATTGTATAAGTTGACCTAGATAATTTGAAACACATTGTCACATAACCTCAATCAGTAATTGTTGATTTGTATTGTTGAAAAATCTAACTTAAATTTGTTGTTGCATTAATAAGTCAGTTTGTTTGGATACATAACAGCTGTATGTATCAATAAATTTAGTAAATTTAGTTTATTGCATATATTCATAAACATAACAACCAACTTGACCTTGCCACTTGGGCGGGTCACATTAATAAACTTTGTTTGTTATAATATAAAGATAATATTGTTAGGTAACACATATTCTGTGCTTACTTCCTATTGTATATCATAAATAACACAGTTAGTCTGTCTGTTGCAAATAATTAATTAATTAAGTTGAAGTTTCAACTTTATTACTTTGTTATAAGTTATAACTTTGATAACTTTTGTGTTTGTTTCAATATACTGAAACCTTTAATTTTGTTGGGCAGTAAATACCTGTCACTTGCCTGCACTTGCAGTAAACAGGCTAATACTTTGTTGGTTTCAAAGAATTGAGAAAAATTAAGTTTTGATTGTTAATATTGTTTAACGCTTGTCCGGGCTCTTTTGAAATTTTGATTATGTCAGCTATCAAGGACTTGCGTGCGGCTGCTGGTGCTATTGCATCAGATCTGCGCTGGTTTGCCTCGGCCAATGCTTTAGTGAACCGGCCTGATCGCCAGCAGGCCTTACTTCAGAGGTACGAGCGGATTGATGATCGCCTGGCAAGTGTGGAACAGCAATTCCGCACTTTCAGCACTTGCTGTCTTGAAGTGTCAATCAATGATTTCACCGCTGACCAGCGAAATAAGGTCAGCGAAGACTGTATGATGCTGTCTCCAATACTGCGAGACAACTAGTTGCCGATAGGGAAGGGCAACCCGGCCTGAAGCAGGAGCTTCCTAGGTCAGCACCGGGGCTGGTGAGTAGGCTCCCTACATTGGACCTCCCCCATTTTGATGGCTGCCTAGGAAGCTACCTGGGCTTCGTTAATTTGTTCGACAGCCTAGTCCATGATAGGGCTGACCTTCGGCCGGCACAAAAGTTGGCCTATCTAATGTCGGTACTGGATGGGGAGGCAAAGGGCCTCATCCAGCATCTGCCCGTGTCTGACGAGGCGTACCAGACGGCTCGGGACCTAATCACCCGTAGGTACCATAATAAGCGTGGCCTCGCCGACACGCACATTGAGCAGATTTTGGGCTTGCCGACGCTCACCCGGGTCTCTGGGTTGCGCACCCAACTGTTGAACCCGCTTTTGGTGGCCATCAACGCACTTAAGTGCCTTGACCTGCCCGTGGACCAATGGTCCTATCTATTGGTGCACATTGTGCTGAAGAAGCTGCCTGCCGACCTGAGGTCGCGTTTTGAACAGCGCTTTGGTGGGGATAGCGCGACCCATCTGCCCCCCTTTGCTGACCTGGAGAAGTTCCTGGAGGATGAGTGCCGGGTCTTGGACAACTCCGGTGGTGACACGTCGGCTAAGTCGCAGCCGCCCAAGATCAAGGAGCAGGCTCGCGTTCACACCCGAGCCAGTGTTGACCGGCGACCTCCTCGCTTTGCAGTCACGCAGAGCCCAGTGGAGTGCTCCTACTGCAAGGTCACGGGGCACAGAACGGCCAGTTGTAGGGCATTCTTGGACCTGCATGTCGCCTCTCGTAGGCGCATCGCGAATGCCCGCCGCCTTTGCTTCTCTTGTTTGGGGTCCCACTACCAGCGAGACTGCCCAAATTCTCGCCCCTGTCTTCACTGTGGAACACAGCATTTGGACATTCTCTGCATGAATGCCAGAGAGGTAGGCCGCTTGTCCAACCAGCCGACGCCGCGCACGGACGGGTGTTTTGAAGGTGGCAGCCGAGGCTCACCGGCGCGTAGCCGAGAGTCGCCTCGCTTAATTGATCGCCGCTCACCCCGCTTGGAGAACCGTAGCGTGCGCACGCCTCCTCTCTCTCGCGCACCTGAATGTGCTGTTCAGCGTCACCAGCACCATGATTGCTGCCCTAGGTATTCCCCTCCTTTGGCGGAGCGTCCCCGCCTTGACTCGCGCCCACCTCGTTTTGGGCGGGTGCGTCATTATGACCCCCCACAGATGGCGCGCGGATCGAGTCATCGCGCTTTTGAGGACTTCAAGCCGCACCCTCATTTTGACTTGCCAGGTCCTGGCCAACGGTTGCCGCCCAGGCAACAATAGGTCATTGACCCCTGCCCTATAACGCCAACCTCCCCCATTGAGACCGTTATCCTACCAACGGTTGCTGTTAGGGTCTGGGGACCCACGGGGACCTCTGTTGTTGTCCGTTCTATATTGGACACAGGTTCACAAGGTTGCATTGTTTCCACTTATTTGGTAGGGCAGGTTAAATTAAATATGGGCTCTTTTCCGAATTGTATACGGGGCATAGGTGACGTAGCCTCTAATGTTGAAGGGCAAGTTAAAGTTTTGTTTGGCCCTGTTGAATCTTCACACCCGAGGATTAAAACCTCGGCTATTGTGTTGAAGAATATTTTGGGCATGCACCCACAGAAGCAGCTACCTGCTGCTGTGGTGAATTTGACATCGGGATTGGAACTGGCAGACCCCAAATTTGACACACCGGGACAAATCGACTTGTTGATTGGCTCTGATGTCCTCGGTGGAATTTTGATTGGTGGGAAACGGGTCTTGGTGCCAAATAGTTTGACTGCCATCCCGACCATATTTGGATTTGCTTTGATGGGACCTGTACCTAGGGACCCCCCTCCACCCGAACTTGATAATTTGTTGGCTGTAGGCTCTGCTCTCTCTGATGCAGTTCAGAGGTTTTGGGAGGTAGAGGAGCCCCCTCAAGTTGCCCGTTTGAATCCAGAACATGAGGAGTGCGAGCTGTTCTTCCAGAACAACACTGGTCGACTCCGTTCTGGTCGGATTATTACGAGGCTACCCTTCCTGTCTGTTCGGCCTCCGCTTGGTGAGTCACGACCTTTAGCCGAAAAGAGATTGTTGGCTATGGAGCGTCGCATGGGTCGTGATCCGGAGCTCAGACAGAAGTATATTGAGTTCATGAGAGAATATGAACAATTGGGACACATGTCAGTGTCAGGTTTGGATTGGCGTTCGGTGGAGCATTACTTTCTCCCGCATCATGCGGTATTGAAGCCATCGACTGGCAAGCTGCGCACAGTGTTTGATGGTTCTGCGCAGACTTCAACAGGCGTATCCTTGAACCAGTGCTTGCATTCTGGTCCCAAGTTGGTCAAGGACCTTTGTGACGTTATCACCAGCTTCCGACGACATCAGGTTTTCTTTGTGGCCGACATAAAAATGATGTTCAGGCAGACTATTATCCACCCTGATGACCGTCGCTTCCAGCTGATCCTTTGGAGAGAGTCTCCTCGCGATCCCATGGTCGTCTACGAGCTCAATACTAATACGTACGGGTTAAGGTCAAGCCCCTACTTGGCAATACGTTCTCTTTGGGAGCTCGCAGACCGCGAAGGCTTACGTTTCCCAAGAGCCTCCGCCATCTTGAAAGACGATATTTACGTCGATGACATTTGCTCGGGCGCCTCCACAGCGGACGAGGCGATCCTCCTGCGGGACGAATTGATAGGTATTTTGGCCTCCGCTGGTTATGAGTTGCGCAAATGGATTTCCAACTCACCAGCGCTTTTGGAAGGCTTGCCAGAGGATCATCAGCAGGATCCACATTTGTTTGAGATTGTTGATAACCCCGCCATGATGGCTGTTCTAGGCGTTCAGTACAGACTAGTCCAAGACATCTTTACGTATAACGTAGACCTGAAATTGCCTTGCTCTTGGACTAAACGTCTCGTATTGTCTACTGTCGCCAGAACCTTTGATCCGAACGGTTGGATCTGTCCAATTATATTTTGGGCAAAATGCTTCTTGCAGAAGCTTTGGACAGCAGGATTGACCTGGGACGAACCTCTGCACGGCACTCTTGTTGAGGAATGGACCTCTTTTGTATCCTCACTTCCTGCCGTCAACGAGATCTCCTTGCCTCGTCCCATCCTTCCTCCCGGGAAGTACAAGGCTACCCTTCACGGATTTTGTGACGCCTCGGAACGTGGTCACGCGGCCGTGGTGTACTTGCGCACAGTCAGTGCCTCGGGTCAGGTGAGAGTCTCCCTGATCATGGCGAAGAGCAAGGTAGCACCCCTTCGGACATCTTTGACCATTCCAAAATTGGAGCTCTCGGGAGCAGCCCTTCTTGTACGCTTGTTGAACCACGTGTCCAGTACTTTGGGTAAAAGCATTTGCATTAATGGGACCTACGCCTGGACAGACAGCCAAATTGTTCTTTGTTGGTTGAAGGCTTCTGTCCACACTTTGGAGGTATTTGTCGCTAATCGCGTTTCCCAAATCCAGAAATCCGAAGTCAAACTTGTTTGGAGACACGTGCCAGGTGAGCTCAACCCCGCTGATTGTGCCTCGCGCGGATGCTTGACGCCTAGTTTGATAGGTCATTCGCTGTGGTGGGGTCCGGAATGGTTGAGTCGACCAGAAATTGATTGGCCTCGAACGCCAGTTTTGAATACTTCTAATTTGCCGGGTCTACGAATACTCGCTCTTGAGAAGGTGGAATGCGCCTTCGACCCCGATTTTTTGTTGAATCGTTACAGCTCCCTCGACAAGTTGTTAGGTGTCACTGCTTGGATAAAGCGTTTTGTTTTTAATTTTAGGCACCCACAACAGAAACGACTGACACCGTTTCTCTCACCACAGGAACGACAGGAGTCCCTCACCTTTTGGGTTCGTTCTGTGCAATTGGCGCATTTTGAGAAGGAGATTGCTATCCTTAAATCAGGGAGATCGAAATTGTCGGGAGATGTCTCTAAATTGAACCCCTTTTTGGACGATACGGGTCTCTTGCGCGTTGGAGGGCGTCTCAAGAATGCCAACCTCCCTTACGGGGCACGTCACCCCCTTTTGTTACCTAAGGACGGTCATTTGGTACGCTTGTTGGTAACTGACCGTCACCTTAAAAATTCGCATGCTGGTTGTAATGCGCTCTTGGCCATTTTGCAACGCGAGTTTGGATCTTGTCTGCCCGAAGAATTATTCGGAGTGTAGTCTTTCGCTGCATCCCTTGCTATAAGCTCAAGGCTTCTACCATGCAGCCCTTGATGGGAGACTTACCGGCAGATCGCGTAACTGAGAGCAGGACGTTTGACGGTGTTGGCACGGACTTCGCTGGTCCCTTTTTGGTGAAAACGTCGACACTTCGAAACAGCAAGACTGTTAAGGCCTACTTGTGTGTTTTTGTTTGTCTCTCCACAAAGGCCGTACACTTAGAACTGGTCTCCTCGCTTACGACCGAGGCGTTTGTAGCCACATTTGACAGATTTGTATCCCGCAGAGGGCTGCCTTCCTTGATCCGTTCTGACTGCGGCACTAACTTCAAGGGCACTTATAATTATCTGAATGATGTTGTTAATTTTCTTGAAACCAACAAAGCTGATATAGGTGATAGGCTTGCCCGACGTGGGATAAATTGGTTGTTTTCCCCACCAAATTGTCCACACTGGGGTGGTATATTTGAGGCCGCTGTAAAATCGGCCAAAACACACTTGCGCAGGACAATCGGTGAATCTGTCCTTACATTTGAGGAACTCGCAACTGTGTTTTGTAAGATTGAGGCCGTTTTGAACTATCGGCCATTGTGCCCGATCTCCTCAGATCCGAATGATTTGGAGGCCCTTACGCCGGGCCATTTTTTGATTGGTCGCCCACTTGTCGCCTTGCCTGAGTACCCCTATATTGATACGAGACCTGGTCGTCTCTCGCGTTTTGAATTGGTACGCCAGATTACTCAGAGCTTTTGGAAACGCTGGAATTTGGAATATTTGCACATACTCCAGCAACGCGTTAAGTGGACCGACAAGACCGATCCACCCAAGATTGGTGACCTCGTTTTGATCAAGGAGGCTAACCTTCCGCCACTTAGATGGCGCAGGGGGCGCATCCTTCGTTTGGTAACTGGGGCTGATGGAGTTCCCCGATTTGCTGAGGTCTTGGTGGACGGTTCGATTCTGAGGAGAGCGGTTGCAACATTGTCACGTCTACCAACCGATTAGCGGACCGGTAGGCCGGTCCGGGGCGGGTGGATGTTTGAAATAGAATTAGTTTTTATTATAAGTCAAATCGATTAGATCGATTGAGTAACATTTTGTTTAGTCTATTGAAAATTTCTGACAATGGTCACACTGAACTGTCACTTCCCTCTTCCCGCGTTGAAAAATTAACACGCCGTTTGCAAGCTCGCGTGCCTTGTACCTAAATTAATTGATCGCCCTTTGAATTAACGCGAATTGAATCAACTCGTAATTAACTTAATACGTAATTGCCGCTTTTGACTTCCGGCAAGGTTTGTTGTAAATTGATGACATAGTGAACTTTTGTGAAAAGTTTTGTGAACCGCTAACGTGCATCGTGGTCTGGAGAAGGACTTCGCCGAATTATAAACTGGTATCCATTGATTCTCTTGTTATTTTGGCCAAAATTATAAGTTAATCTATAGGTCCACTTCAAGAACATCACCAGGAGCTATAAGGTAAAATCTTCTTATAACTACTTTATAATTTGTCATCGCTGAGAATCTCAGCAATATATGTCAGACATTTGATTACTTTAGGACAACTGGATGAATATAAATTAGCTTCCACTGTGCTTACAACCAATTCCCAGTAAGCCTACGGTAATTCTAGACAGCCTCGAAACAACAAAAGTTACACTGCGGCAACGTCGAGCGTTTTCGATGTCAATGGCGCGTTTTGTTACGCTGCGCCACGGCGACCGATGTCATCATCATCAGCCTTTAACAGTCCACTGCTGCACTAGGCCTCTCCTTTGAAAGGAGGAATTGGCCTACTATACCACGCTGGCCAAACGGGTTGGTATAGGGTTTGTATCAAGTTTTCCTTCTCTTACAGTCCTGTTCTCTCCATAATAATCTCCCTCTGTCGGCTCTTACGACACCCATGGGATGATATGGTATGGTGACATTCCGTATTCTTAATCCGTCACCACACGGATAACGCGACCGATGTCGCCTCAGAGTAAACGCGCCATGTAGGTACCTCGAAAACGCTCGCCGCTGCCGCCGCCGCTGTAGGCTGTGGCCGAGCGGTTAGACTATTGCTTCCACGTGCCTCGTTAGGCCGTCAATGCCATCCGTCATAAAGATCTCTGACTGTAGAATATCGCTATACCATGTGTAAGATAATTGGTCTATAGAACATATAATATTTTGTGACTACGATAGACCTAAAAGAGGATGTCAAATCCAAGGTAAGGTCGTAGTTCACAACAATCCGGAATCGCTAATATGATTATTGGTCATCTCCCGTTTGATTAGGGTTTTTTTAAGTGAGGTGTATGTGAGATCCTTGCTTCTAAGTCTGGGAGATTATGTAGCTGTTAGATTAAACCCTTATACATGCATACATATATAGATCCACGCCTGTTTCCCGAAGGGGTAGCCAGAGACTACGGAACGCCATTTGCAGTGATCCTGACATATATCTCTTGCTTCATTTACTCCCATCAAGTTTCTCATTCATGCTCTTCTGTGATAAGCATGATTGATAAACTTAAAACCTTATAAAGCGGGCAAAAGACGTCGTGATGGGTATAACTTTTAAAATACACATTGATATCTTCAGGCTCATAGAGTCGAAACCTAGGGGCATATATAAGGATTTTCACATTTATTTTCAAATATTTACACGATATAGACATTAACGTACAAGTCGCAAAAGTTTAGAAGTATTATACAATTAAGTCAGTTCATTATATTACAAATTGCATTTATACTAACGATTTTATGCATAAACCAAAATAAACACTGCCAATTAACTTCTATTCAGCGAACCAAAATCATGATTTTTACTACAAATTATTTTGTCTTTTCCAATATGGCTTCCAAAGCTCTTCTTATAATTAATTAGTTTCTACAGCAATGTAGTTGTAACACTAGAATGCGCCTTTTTAGTATATTTTACAAAATGAACGTTCAATTCGTAAATACACCTGAAACTTAGCGCAGTTAATTATCTTGAGCGCAGTTTAATAAAGATGTTTTTATTAAAATATGTCTAAAGTATCGAACTTTCATTATTGTGATGAATTATTAGTATTGGGGTTGATAACCGTAGAGGACGTCGTAAGATGATAGTAAAATAATAATAGTAAAAAGTATACAAAATATTCTATCTGTGTATATGTTACAGCCATAGTAATTAATATAAAATTATACATGATGACTAGTCAATACATATAATTACTAAATTGCTTAAACAATTTGATAAATTAATCACTTTAGTCATCAGCCTTTAACAGTCCACTGCTGGACTAGGCCTCTCCTTTGAAAGGAGGAATTGGCCTACTACACCAAGCTGGCCAAACGGGTTGGTATAGAGTTTGTATCAAGTTTTCCTTCTCTTACAGTGGTGTTCTCTGCATAATATGCTCCCTCTGTCGGCTCTAACGACACCCACGGGATGATAGGGGGTGGTGACATTCCGTATTCTTAATCCGTCACCACACGGACTATTAATCACTTTATCTGTATGTTATTCATAAAACCAAAGCCAAAGACAAAGAAGTCAAGGCAATAAATACAATATGAATTACTTGTCTTACCATTTTGATACACCGTGGTGTGATCACCAAGCCTCGCTATAATGAAATGTAGAGTCAGGGGACGATGTTTAATAAGCTAAATTGACGGAGCCCTGCTTCGCAGGGTTCCTATTTTTAGGTGCATGGTCACAAGAAAACCTAACATAACCTATTCAAATGGTTCTCCTGGTTAATCAGCCAGTTAACATATCGATGTCTAGTACGGAACTGATTAAAATAAAACTTTACAAGCTTAATTTGCCTTATTATATTACTTCATCCAAGAGTACTAAGATGTTATATAAAATAGCTAGTTAATGTGATTAATTCGGTGTCAATTATTACTTTGTCTAAATTGTGTTGATATTATATAGGTAACTAGAGGACGCCAGCAGCTACGCATGCATTTTTTTTAATTTACCCGTTTTGGCCGATCCCGTGGGAATTTCGGGAAATCCCTTCTTAGTGCACCCCTACGGTCCCCAAGGAACATACATGTCAAATTTCAGCTTCCTGCGCCCAATAGTTTCGGCTGTAGCGTGTCTGTCAGTCAGTCAGTAACGCAAGGATTTTATATATTAAGATTATAATGGCTAGATATTATATATAATATCTCGATTTATTACTTTGACTGTAACATATATAACAATTGTAAAATAGTCTTGTTTCTATAGGAAAACATGCATGTCTGAGTTCTCCATAATGTTCTCAAAAGAAATGTGAAGTCTGCCAACCCAAACTTGGCCAGTGTGGTGGACTATGGCCTTACCCTTCTCACAGTTAAAAGAGGCCCGTGCCAGTACAGGGCTGATGATGATGATAATGATTATGACCTGTATATATAAAATTCTTGCGTTACTGACTGACTGACAGAAAAGCCACAGCCAAAATTATTGGACTCAAGAAGCTGAAATGTCACTTGTATGTTCATAGGAAAGCTAAGGGGTGCACTAAGAATAAGAATAAGAATCATTTATTTGTTTGAACATGGTATACATACATTGAATGCAGGATGTCAAGAAAGTATAGTTTAGTTCGTACATGTTCAGCCTCATATAGTGGCGTACAAAAAGAGAGATGTTGCTACGAGCCATTACAATAACTTTGTCCGAGTATTCATTTATAATATGATTATGTAGTTAGTATTAGTTGTATTTTATTATTAACAATATTAAATGATGAAAATTAACAAATTATACAAACACTAAGAAGGGATTACCCGAAATTATCACGGGATCAGGTGAAAAGGATTAAATTAATATAAATTGTGCGGACGTAGCTTCGCATCTTGTAGTACTCTATATTCTCACACTTGAAGTAAAGGATACACAGAGCACGTGTACCCAAAAATATAAATGGCTTTCCAATTTAGCAACAGCAAAATTAGACTCAGAACAAAAGTTAATTAATTACACGTTAGCGTATAATTAATTAATTGCCAGTGGATACAAATACTCGGTATAAGCAGAGGCTCAGGTAATTTAAATAAAATTCGGGCAAGTGTGAGTCTGACCCGGGCACCGAGGGTTCCGTACGCATTTTACCTTATTTGAGGTCGGTGCTAATTACGCTAGTCCTCTAAATCTGTATGAGCGCCCATACAACTTAGAGGACTATCTTAAATGGAGTCTACTATGTATGAATGAGGACACCCTTACATTTTCCACTTTTTTCTATTTTTTGTATTTTTCCTTTATTTGTGCTGTAAGACCCTGCTTTTGGCCAAATTTCGTGATACTAGTTCAACGGGTACTACCATATAGGTTTTCGACCCAAAACCTACCTACATATAGGGTACTTACAGTTGACCTAGAATTGTCAATTTTGGTTAAAACCAAGGTCTTACAGCACAGGTAAAAGAAAAATTCCGAAAATTAAAAAAAGTTCAAAATTAAGGTTAATTTTGGTACTTACAAGTTTTCGCACAAATCTAATTTTGACCATATCTTTTTATCAGGTTGACCCAGGACCCTGATTTTTATACACCTAATAGGAACCATAGACCTCAGTACCTGGTATAAATTTCAATTTGCTAGGTCCACCCGTTCCTGAGAAAATCGGTGGTGACACACGGACAGACAGACAGACAGACGGACAAGAAAGTGATCTTATAAGGGTTCCTTTTTTTTACTTTGTGAGGTACGGAACCCTAAAAAGTAATCATGTCTTTAACACTTGTTAAAGTAAAGGACTATGGGCAAAAATGTATGGGCGTCCCCATATACCAACGCACATGGAACTGATGCCAATGTGTACCTTAAGTATCCAGTACTTGATTAAAATCCTTTTTTTCACTTAAATGCGTGGGATATATAAATAAAAAACAATTTATTATTATTAATTAACCTATATTTTTAGTCTACACTTGTAAGTTATTTTGAAATTATGGTTATATTTCAGTACAAAACATGATTGCCGTGTGGTTGACGGCATAGAATACAAGTGTCACCACCACCTATCTTCCCGTGGGTGTCGTAAGAGGCGACTAAGGGATAACACGATGCAAATACCATCTTTGCGTAGAGACGGAAAACTCGACATCAAACTCTATACGACTGCCTCGTTGGTCTCACGGCATAAATGTGCGCGTGGGATCGGGAGGTCCCAGGTTCGATACCTGGGTCGGGCAGTGTTATTGGGTATTTCTGTCACAGAATTCCCAGTAGCAGCACGGAGTCTGGAAATGTGCCCGGTACGGCAATAGGCTCGCCCCTTATTACGTGGGACAAAGGTATATCTGGCGAAAAGTGGGTGTAGAAATACACCTCTGCCTACCCCTTCGGGGATAAAAGGCGTGACGTTGTGTGTGTGTGTGTGTGTACAAAACATGATTTAGTAACTATACAAAGTAAAAAAAATAATGTATTTTTAAACATTTAAATGATAATGAATGAATAAAAGGAAAATAACGAATCATCATCGCCCTAGCGTTATCCCGGTTGCATCCAAGACTTACACGCCTTAGAGCCCAAGGTCCGCTGACTGGTCTAACTAGATATTACAGAATGTCAACTTTTCCACAGACTGACTGCCGTCTGACCTCCGCAACCCAAAGGGATAGCGATATTCCATGGTTAAGACCCGTATCAGTTTATTTGAGGGTACTGACTCCATGTAACGACTGTCAAACATCTTCATGACAGCCGGGACCGATGGTTTAACGTGCTCTCCAAGGCACGGGGCAAGCGATAATTAACAATTTAAGACGCACTTAACTTCGAAAAGTCATAGGTGCGCACCAATGGATTCGAACCCGATTCCCTCTGCATGGCAATGCGTTGGTATCTCCTCTAGGCTATCGCTGCCCTTATATAATAATCACTACATAGTATTAAACAAAGTCTGTCTTCTGTCTGTCTGTCCCTATGTACGCTTGAATCTTAAAAACTACGCAACGGATTTTAATGCGATTGTGATAGAATGATTCCAAGAGGAAGGTTTATATGTATAATTGACCCGGGCGAGGCCACTGGCGCCATCCAGTAGAAGATAAATGAATGAATCATTTAAATTCATTTTCTTCTTATTATTCATTCTTATAATGCTCATAGTAGGCAAATAACAATAGTGAGTGTTAATATTACTGGTTTATGTTCACACACTAATGAATACATAAATGGGTAGGTGTCGTCAAAAATACGTACTTATAAGAATATTTGTTTGACCCTTAATTACTATGACAACCCCATGCTTTTGGGCAACGTCCCCATAGTAAAAAAAATATCATCTTGCCAATATGTGTCAATTGAGCTACATTTCATTTTTGTTGATGGGTGGGGACGATTCCGCCTATCGTCCTTTATTTATAATAAACAATGTATATACTAACGAAGCAGGGCAAAGTATGTTTGTTAAGTGTGTAAGTCGCAAAACATAATTTATTTCTAGTACGGTAGTCCTACAAAAATATAACAGGCCAAAACTGTCTTTTAAATAGACGTAGGTACCTACATGTTGATAATGATGTCAAAACTCTGATCTAAAATGAAATGCATTGGTGCTTTTCTATATACATAGGTCAGTTATGCTGCAAAGGTATGGAACTCCTTGCCTGAGTCTGTGATTCCTGATGAGAACAATCTGGGTGTTTTTAGGTCGCGGGTGAATAGGTACCTTCTAGGCAAGCGTGTTCCATCTTTGACCGTGTTATCGCTTAACATCAGGCGTTAGCCTATCAAAAGTAAAAAAAAGCTGCTGAATCGGTTTTACACATAAAAAGGTACATCCATACGTATAGTATATATGACTATGACATACGGAAACGAGACCGCATCTGAGGGCACAAAGATCTGCGAACTATTTGCGTCGTACTTCTCATCAGTCTACAGTAATAGTTCAAACACTCATGGCAAATTCATTGACTCAAACTGCGTCCTCAAATTGGCGTCCCACAGGGCTCGCATTTAGGCCCAGTTTTATTCAATTATTTCATAAATGACATACCCAATTGCTTTCAGTATTCCGAAATATTTATTTATGCCGATGATCGTAAATTTCTAAGAATAATTAAAACAGAAGAGGACGTCTTTTACCTACAGGACGACCTTAACAGACTCATTTCATGGTGCAGCAATAACCAAATGCATTTAAATACAAAGAAATATTACCATATGAAATACTCGCGAAAAAATCATTTATTCAACTCTGCATATAAGATCAATAGTGAAATGCTAGAGGAAGTAGAGACTATACGTGACCTGGGGATTACATACGATAGAAAACTGACTTTTGTTCCACATTTAGATGCTATAGTTAAAAATCTTCAAAAATGTTAGGCTTCATAATCAGAACCTGTAAATGTTTTAAGAATAATAAAACTAAAATCCTCCTTTATAACAGTTTGTTGAGAAGTACATTGGAGTATTGTAGTGTAGTTTGGCGACCACATTACGCAGTACATACCTTGCGAATCGAACGCGTTCAAAAACGCTTCCTCTGGCACCTAGCATTCTCCGCAGGTATGTCAAAAAATTACCATCTTAAACAAGCAAACTAAACCACTTCACGTTGAGCAGCCTTGAGAAGCGTAGATGCTATAATGATGCAGTATTTGGGTGCAAAATATTAAAAAAGAACATCGACTGTCCTAATCTGCTTAACATCTTTAAATTCCGAGCCCCAGCAAGGGTGCCACGCAGCTCAATCACTCCACTCTGCCCTCCTCTTCGACGAACTGTTTTAGGAAGCAACTCACCATATGCAAGAATTTGTAGAACCATAAACAGCTGCAGCGATAAAATTGATATACACCATGATTCAATCGCGACACTTAAATCGAAGCTCATGGCCTTCTTGTAAAATGGATCGTACTGTAGTTGACTAACGTTGTTGTTCGTAGGTTCATTGCTTCACATTGTTATTATTTATTGTCTATCTATTACTTATAACTTGCATTTCTGTTCCATTATATGTATTATTACTATATATATATTTCGTAAAACTATATTTGTATAGTCTCAATGCTATAGATATCTATAATATTAGCGTGTAACTGCATGCTTAGGTTAGTTTTATTAACACTTATATTTTACTCATGCGGTGATCACCTGTAAGTGATTGTTACACTCGCACTGTAACTAATATTATTGTTGTAAAAGTCATTTTTGTGTAAACAATTGTTGGTGATCCAAATAAAGAAAATAAAAAAATAAGAATAGTATTTTTCTGTTATAAGTTGTTGAGAAGCAAAATAGAGTTTCTAATAACGGCTTAATATTTACTTTGTTTACATTTACATTGTAAAAGGTTGAATGTCTTTGCGTGCAATCGAGTTAGTTACCAAAATATCCATTAAAATTTCAGAGTAATTTCCGTTGTGATATTCTTACTAGACTAATTTTAAACAGTGGTCTTAATAAAGTTATTTTGGTGGCTGTATATTAAGTTGCCCGTGCCTTCCAAACTTTTGATTTATGTTTCACTAAGGATGTGACGTAGTTCTGGCTTCCAAAGCCAGATAACGTCATTTTGTTATAATTTTGTATTTAGAACGTAGTCCGAAACCTTGGTAGTTATTTTACGCCATATAGTCTGCACGTAAGGACTGCACAGGTAGTAAAGCTTTGCTGATGTCAGCATTAATAGGCAGGCTCGACCGGGGAAGTACACAGTAGTCTCACAGAAAATCGACGTAAAGTAACAGTACCTAGACTGTTGCGTTTCGTTCGGTGAGTGAGAGTGCCGGAGGCCCAATCCCCTATTCCTTCTCCCTCATGCCACTACTTATCCAATCCCTTTTCCCAACCCCAAGGGGTGGCAACGTACTTGTGACTCCTGTGGTGTTGCTTGTGTCCATGGGCGGCGGTAATTGCTTACCATCAGGCGATCTGTCTGCTCGTTTGCCTTCTACTACTATAAAAAAAAGTATGGCATAGTAGTTTAAGCGACCGCGTCACCACATCATACCGCGAAAAGTGTTGCGGACTGGATCGTTACACAGGACAACACTACGTGTGATTCACAAATTGTTGCTTCGAGTTTAGGTGTGTTCATTAAACGCTTGCAAAGTAACCTGTGGCACTGGATTTATAATGCAATATTTTTAAAAGCAAATAAAGAAAACCGACAGTCTGCCACGCAGAGGGTCTGGGTTCGAGTCCACGGCGCGCACCAATGACTTTTCGGAGTTATGCGCGTATTACATTGTTAATTATCGCTTGCTAAACGAAGGAAAACATGGTGAGGAAACCTGCATGTCTGAGAGTTCTCCATGATGTTCTCGAAAGACATGTGAAGTCTGCCAACCCGCACTTAGCCAGCGTTGTGGACTATGGCCTTACCCTTCTCATAGTGAGAAAAGGCCCGTGCCCAGCAGTGGGACAGTATAAAGGGGTGATGATGAAAGAAAATCTCATCTGATCTCTCAATCATAAAATGTTACCATAATATTTCATCCATAATCTCGGAGCGAGATCGTAACTGTATTTCCCAACAGTGCTTTAGAACAAAACTGATGGCTTTCATGATAAGTGAGATCAAAAACTGCAAGAAAAAACACTTGAATTCCGAGAGATTAAACTGGGAAAAAAAAGTAGCAATTATTTTGTCTTTCATTAAAAACCAGACAGGCGGGCAATCAGAAAAAAATATTGTAGCTCAACTAACAAAATAGAAAAACACATCGCTTATCGCACGCATGTCCCTTGTGTAGTTTGACATAAGGTTCGTTTTCCTATAACATTTAATTACGGAGCCGCAGATTTACGTGTGCACGATGCCACTCATTATTTCCCAGTGACATTTGTGAGACAAATCCGTGGTAATTTCAGAAAATATAATGCATTCGACCGCATAATTACTATGTTAATATGTAATCATATTAAAATAATACGTTTACAGGGCTGACTGGCTTTTAAAACGTAGCTACGATTAAGGCTAAGTGTAGTGTAATAAGAATAAGAAGTAATTAAGTATAAACAAGTTTCTGAGATGGGTTAATCTTAGATGGCATGCTATTTTGACATTTTCTTTTGAAATGGACGACGCGCGACGTTCATATGACTGCATTTAACTTTATTCGAAATGTCACAAAACTATGAAATATAAAGTTTATAAAATACAGACTGACTCCTGTCAGTCAACTCTCTCACAGAAGACTCAATTATACTTACTACCAATATTCCCACTGCGCGCTGCGGGGTGCCTCTCAGTGTCTAAAAGTTTCATTTTACGGGCGGTTGGCGTAGCGGAAGTGTAAGCGACTGCTACGTCGAAGGTCGCGGGATCGATTCCCGCTCAAGTCAAACATTTGTGTGCATGAACATGGATGTTTGTCTTGGTCTGTTTTTATGTATAATATGTATGTATTAACAAAAAAAAATTATATATGTATGTTTATCCATTAACTAGTACCCATAGTACAAGCTCTGCTTAGTTTGGGACTAGATGGTGTTGTGTAAATGTGGTAGAATATTATTATTATTATTATTTTCTGTCGCGTAGTATATCATTTGGCAACCTTTTTTTGTACTAACTGTTACAATATCGTTATTTTTTTGTATCCACTATATTCGTATCTGATGTTCCGTATATCCGTATCCGCGGATATCCGAGGAAGAAGAAAGATCCGTGTCCGTATCTGTTACTTTTCTCGCGGATCTTTTACGGATCTTTCACCTTATTCAAGTCAAGTCAAAAGTCAAAATCGTCACAAAGTGACGCTTATGAACATAAAAAATTAAAGTTAATTACTATATGATTCTATATTTACATTTACTGCCACGTTCGCAGTGCAATATTAATTTTCAAGTCATAGGATTCAATGCTATAGGTGTTTAGGTAGAATTCAGAGAATTATTAATATAATTTCAATACAAGTTGAAACATGATCAGTCTGTCCATTCATCCGTCGGGCGTACGTGACGTCAACTATCGTTTATTCGTTTCAAGGTCGCGCGCACCGACATCGATTCGGTAAGAAAATAAAGATCCGATTCCGCAGATCTTGAAACCAAATATCCGTATTCCGATCCGTATCCACAGATATACATTGTTAACGAACCGGCACATCACTAGTATCCACACAACTGTAGCTCCATCTACCGTTCCGATTGGGTAATTTTCAAATAACATGATAGATCTCTAAACGTTTCCACGATATATTATAGCCTTTATATTGTCCTAGAAATTTCTCAATCTTTAAGTGAAGTCTTATTTAAATCCAGACATTGTAATTATGCGTTTTATATGGTTTGGTATCTTTTCAACAGCTATAAGCCCTTGAGAAAACATGGTTCTTATGAAATGACAGAACGACACTTCAATTTTATTTACTGTAGCTATTATTGTACCTATAGGAAAACCAGAAACTTCAAGAAAGTAAAAGGCAGGTCAAAAATAATGTAATAAAGGAAATGTCTATAGGAGCCAAATTATTTGACAACCCTACAATCAAGAGCAATGCGACATGATAATTATGTTTTGGCTACGTTCGTCTGTGGTGCGGATTGTCTCTGCCTTATAACAGGGTAACAGATGCAGGCTAGGTCAAAGAATTAAGAATCAGGCTATGATTGATACTTCCTTGAAAGAACAGACGTGCTATTCTAGAGACCTTTATCCTATAGCGGTCTGTATCAGGATGATGATGATGATTATGAATCTTTATCCCGTGGAATGTCCCGGTCCAAAATGCATTTACCCCGGTACAGACATACATTAATTTAGGTCACCGATATCACTTCACAAAAACCATTTATTGCTGATATGCAGCAATAAATGACGCCAATTTGACGACCCGATGAACAACATTTCTAAAAACAGTTTTTTCAAATACTAACTATTCAATATATAAAAAATATGAAATATCTAACTAACAATGGATTCTAAGGCAACTTTGTGAGAAACTTTTCTATATTTCATAAAGTAAATAATAAATAATAACATATTATCATTTAAAATACAGAGGACGGCCATCGGTCAACGCCCCAAAATGGCATCACTACTAAAATTTACTAACGCTTTTTTTGTAAGTAAATGTTTTTATATCTGGCTAAAACAAATATTTAAAAATTATTTTTCACTAATTTGTCAATAATTTGATATAATAATACTAATACAATCACTTAGCGTTTGCGTTGAGAATACATTTTTGAAAATCACAAATACGACTTAGTTGATCGCTACGATCGCCACAAAATAAGCAATTTTAATATTTTTCTCCGTATTTGTCCGTATTTTTCTCCGTATCGGTATTATGTTGGTATATCTGTAACTAGTCGATATGATTATGTTTTTATGATAATAACCATTCACAAAACACCAGAGTGAAGTTCACACGACACTGTGCACCTTCGGCACACCGTGCCCGTAGGACACTACCGGCCTATTTCTCTTACGGGCACACCGTGACCGTAGGACACTCAAGGGGTTATACTAACCTACTAAATCAACTCCAAAATTACTAATGTGACCTTACTAAAAAGAAGAGATAAGTAAAGGACGTGTCCGAAGGTTTGTTCGTTTAGTCCCTAGCACATACGAGCCAGATTAAAATTGAAGCAGCAGTCACTAGAAAATGGATGACGTACAAGTATCTGCAAATATCGTGACGTACTAGTATCAGTAAATGCAATGTTAAGATTTGGTTCGTTAAATAAAAGATGTAAGTTGTACGAGTGAATAACGTATAATGGCCCATTTTACAAAGGTTATACTTATTATATAGGAAGGAAGGCGTTACACACACTACACCTCCCCTCTTTATAAAATAAAAAATATGGTTAATTCTTTTAATATAATAGGCTAGTAAAGAAATAACAGAACATTTAAAATATTTATTATAACAATAATAGAAAAAGAAAGTTGAATATATGCCAAGAAACAGTTAACAAAAAAAAATAAGACAGTATCAATAAATTACAATAAAAATAATTTTAATAATACCTCACTATAATGCAAGTAAAGGTAAGTCAAATTATAAGTTCTTTTGAATAGTCAAGTAGGTACTTTAGTAAGAGAATGTTTGAAATCTGTATAATAAAAACAATAAGTACTTATAAAAAGTTAATATTAAATGACAATAAACCATTTACTAAAATAAGTCAATGAAAATTGCAATAAAAAAGCTTAATATCATCCACTATAATGAGTTTATAAAATACAAAAAATTATATCTAACTCAATAAATTGAGCAATATAAAACAAGACATAAAAATATGAATAGAAATAATTCATTTTAGTAACATTATGACACTAAAAAATCCATGATGGGGTACAAATTACATAAGTAGATATTTGAATTTTAAAACTTTTTGTTTGTTTGTGTTGCAACACAAATATAAATGTTATTATTCTATTATTATCACCTAATATAAATGGCAATAGAAAGATATGGCTAAATGCATTGACATATATGTCAATGGCTAAATGCTATTAGCACTGTAGCAAATCTAAACAAAAAAAAACACTATCTTACATTATTATAAAACTTTTATAGTTTCACATGATGGTCATATTTTCGTATTATTTTAATAATCTTTCTATCTTTATCTCATATAAGCATACGTTTTAATTCACATAACATGGTATAGGTAGGTAGGTACATGTTCCTACCACTCTTTGTTTGTCATATCAATCAATAATCAAATAATATCAACATATTATCATTCCAGTCTACAATATTTTTCACAATAACATAATGTAATTTTTTTTCTTTTCATACAATAAATTGGTACACACATTTTGTCATATAGTACAATTTTATCACATTTTAACATTTTCGTCTGGCCAGACTTTCTTATTTTATTTTATCATTATAAAATATATTTCTCATATTTGTCGACAATCATTATAATAATTATTATAAACAGGGTCATAATTTAAGACTGCTTTGGCCTCTATCAATTTTCACAGAGAAATCTCATTTACACCATGATCAAATTGAAAGACTTGAACCCTTTATGTATCTACTGACTGGTTTACCATCGAGGCAGGTATTAGACAGGGATGTGTAGCGTCGCCGTGGCTGTTTAACCTCTTCATGGACAGTTGTTTGCAAGATCTAAAACGTAGTGACTGCGGATTAAAGATGAATGGGTTACTTGTCAAATGCCTCCTTTATGCTGATGACCAGGTAATACTTGCGTCTTTAGCAGAGGAATTGCAGGAGATGTTAACAATCATGCATGGTGCATTAGAGAGGAAAGGAATGAAAGTGAATGAAAGTGAATGTAAGTAAAACGAAAGTTATGGTTTTTGAAAAGGAGGAATGCGTTACGGCTTGTAATGTTTTGATCGATGGACAACGAGTAGAGCAAGTGAATGAGTTTGTATACTTAGGTACGTTGTTTACAAGAGATGGTAAGAATGAAAAAGATATTGAAAGAAGAGTTAATGCAGGTAATAGAGCGAACGGAGCTCTGAAAGTGTTTATGAATAGCCAAAACGTGTCCAAAAAGGCACGTTTGGCTGTGCATAGAGGCGTGTTAGTGCCTACCCTTATGTATGGTAGTGAAAGTTGGGTATGGCAGAAGAGATTTGAAAGTAAAATAAATGCTGTAGAAATGAGAGCACTGAGAAGTACGTGTGGTGTATCTGTGACCGACAGAGTAAAGAATTGTGTGATAAGAGAGTGTTGTGGGGTAAAAGAAGATGTAGTGACAAGCATTGAGAAAGGCATGTTAAGAAGTTTTGGGCACATGGAGAGGATGGATGACGATAGACTCACAAAGAAGATATATAAGGCAAGTGTGAATGGGACAGGACAAAGGGGAAGACCTAGGCGGACGTTCTCTGACCAGATAGGAGACATCCTGAAAACAGGACAAGTCAGAAGTACCCTTAACAGAAGAGCATGCATGAGAAACTTGATGGGAGTGAAGCAGAGAGGTATGTCAGGATCGTTGCAAATGGCGTTCCGTAGTCTCTGCCTACCCCTCCGGGAAACAGGCGTGAGTCTATGTATGTATGTATGTATCTATATCATTTGTGTACCTTTTAAATATCCACAATCCACTTTTAACCATACATAAGTATTCAGTCAATACCAAATCTATAAACTTAACAAATTCCTTTTGAATATTTCAGTACATATAAATGCAACATCGCTTTTGGGTGATCAGTCCAATTGCTGTCGAAAAGTTATTTACTGAATAGTGCCTTCTATTTAGTACATTTACATATCTTAAACAAACACAAACCGACATATCAGAATACTCATTCTTGTGTCGTGTAACAAAATACACTTAATAATAAAATCTTCAACATTTCCGTCTCATGTCAAGGATAAGGGTACCTAATTGCATATAATAATGACAAAAAGATTTTTATTACCACAGATGTCATTTCCTTCGTTATTCCGTTTTATAAAAAAAGATATTATTAAACATTTCTCCATATGAAAAGGTAATTCATAGTTACCTAAGTAAGTATAATACCGAATAATTAATGATAAAATGATTCAATTGATGACCCTAAATTAAAGATTTCTCATAAGGTGTTATAGAAACAATTATTGTATGCACATAAAATAATATTTCATCATAAGACTAAACAAGCGAATGTTGCTGATGTAGTTATATGCAGGTGGCAAAACTTTCCGAAGAACATGCCTGAGATTGTGCGACATAGGTGTCAAGTTTTATAACAAGGTATCATTTTTATTAACATGAACTAGCCATACATAAGTATTCAGTCAATACCAAATCTATATATCTATACACTACCTACTGGATATCAAATAACTAAACTAAATACTTAGTTGAAAATATGGTAAAAGTATTTCACTGTCACAAAAGAGAAACAGAAGTAAATCACACAAAAATATGGTAGAATCTAAAATCTTTACATGTTAGTATTATGTCGGAAACACACAGAAAGAACCCATTACGTGCGGCAATTAATAAAAGTTTATGTAAAGTATTTCTTTTTTAAATTCACAAATAAATAAAATATAGTTCAATTGAAAAGAAGTTAGACTTAGTACTGTATAGTTACTGTAAAAAAACATGCAGCAAAGCCGCGCGCACATATTGTATTGCTAACGGATCATATATCACTTCTTCGTATTGTACACCAAATGCGTATTATCATTGGAATGCACACATAAAACACGATTCCTTCTAACAAAATATTATAATATAACCTTATAGTAAAAAAGGATATACATTTTTAAAATAGTAGGTAAATAAAATAATAATAAAAATGTAAACAGAAACATTAGGTCTTAAAACTTTAAAAATGTGCTCAAGGCATATTAATAATCATATTCTTAGTAAACAAAACACAACAAAAAGTCTATTGTTGAAAAGGAATAAGTAACTTATTAAAAACATTATGAATAACTCGACGGTTCCTACGTACATAAGGTCAAGTCAAAAATCGAGGTTTACAGGAGAACGTAATTTGTGTTCTCTGTCCGTGTGGTGACGGATTAAGAATACGGAATGTCACCACCCCATATCTTCGTAAGAGCCGACAGAGGGAGCATATTATGCAGAGAACAGCACTGTAAGAGAAGGAAACTTGATACAAACCCTATACCAACCCCCTATACAAGACCGCATTCGCACCGAGTGGCACGCATTTTAAAACACCGTACAAAAAGATATGTAACAGATGTCCGTATCTACGACACTTATTCGTTTTATTTATAGTACTTGTTCTTTTATACGATTTGTAAAACAAGGTAAATAAATAAAGTTTAAAAAAATTCGTATGTCAGTATGTGCGCATAGATAATCTAAAGCCAATGATGCAATAAAAAAAATGCCATTTTCGACATGTCTTTATATACGTAGGGACCGTCGAACTAAAGAATATCTATTTTTCCACATTATTCCTATTGTCAACAGGCAGTCTTGCATAAACTATGTACGCATCAGACATTATTGTAACATAAAAAAAATTGGGCAAGTGCAAGTCGGACTCGCGCACGAAGGATTCCATACCATCATCTATAAAACAAAATCACGTTCGTTGTATGAATACTTAAATACTTTTTAAGTTTCTACCTGTTCATTAAAATCGAGTAACAAATTGCTTAAAAATTACGTTTGTTGTATGGGAGCCCCCCTTTATTATTTTCTTTTTTTTAATTTCATTATTTATTTTGAAAGGTAATATACAAATTCAAGGCGTCGGGACGTGACGACCCCACCGCCCACTGGGGGAGTTACTCTGACGAGTAGATACTCGTCATAATATCTCCCCCAGCGCAAGCAGTCAACCGAAAGATGGCGGTCAAACCATCCGAACCTGGCGGAAGGAAATCCCGAGATGCTAGATGGGCAGCAGCGTCCAGCACTAAGAACTTCCGCCACTGCGATCGCCAATACGCCTGCCAAGCGTGGCGATTATGGCATATCCCCCCCAATTATGAATCACACCATTAAAAACCGGCCCCTAGTCCCCGGCAGCCCCGCTAGTCCTGGTTATGGTAGCGGCCATGGTAACGGCGGGGCAAGGGGTGCGAAGAATCTCCGGAAGAGATCGGGCTACCACCACCAACGACAATTGGCCCTGGCAGCACTGAACACGCGCACACTGCGGACCGACGAGAAGATTGTCGAGCTGGAAGAAGAATTGAGCAAGTTGCGATGGGATATCATAGGCCTATCTGAAGTCCGAAGACAGGGGGAGGACTCGATAGTTCTCAATTCCGGTAACTTGCTCTTCTACCGGGAGGGCGACCAACAGTCCCAAGGTGGTGTCGGGTTCATCGTCCACAAATCTCTCGTGACCAACGTGGTAAATATCGGGAGTGTGTCGAGCAGGGTAGCGTACCTTATACTCAGAATATCCAAGCGGTATTCGCTGAAGGTCATACAAGTATACGCTCCGACCTCGTCGCACCCCGATGAGGAGGTGGAAGCCATGTACGAGGACATATCTCGGGCTATACATGGCTACAAAACCCATTACACCGTGGTCATGGGAGATTTTAACGCGAAACTGGGCAAACGCGACGGTGATGAGCTGAGAGTGGGGCCATTTGGTTATGGGCATCGGAATTCCCGGGGTCACTTGCTGGCTAGCTTTATGGAGAAGGAAGGACTCTATATGATGAATTCCTTCTTCAAGAAGCGAGAATGCCGCAAGTGGACCTGGGTAAGTCCAGACGGTGCAACCAAAAATGAGATCGACTTTATCATGTCGACGAAGAGGCAGATATTCAATGATGTCTCCGTGATCAATTCACTTAAAGTGGGGTGCGATCACCGAATGGTAAGAGGCACATTGAATATCCGTACAAGCCTCGAACGGTCGAGGTTGATAAAGTCCACGCTCCGACCGGCACCGGTTCATATCCAAAACCCCGAGAGCTTTCAGCTCGAACTCAAGAACCGTTTCGAATGCCTGGGTGAATGCGTAGATGTGGACGTGTACAGTAACGGGTTCGTGGATGCTGTCCATACAACAGGGGCTAAATTTTTTAAGCCCCAGAAAAGCCAGAGAACCAAAAAGATCTCGGATCCGACCCTCGAGCTGTTAGAGGAAAGGCGCAAGATGGTTCTGCTATCCTCCGACGACATGCCGAAATATCGGCACCTCAACAGACAGATCTCTAAGTCTCTGACTCGCGATCTCCGCCAATACAACACAAAATGTGTTCGTGAGGCGATCGAGCGGAATAAGGGATCCAAAGTGTTCCAAAGGGATCTGTCTGTTGGACAGAGTCAGCTGACAAAGCTGAAGACGGAGGATGGCAGAATCGTATCGTCCAAGCCTGAGCTCTTGGAGGAGATCGAAAGGTTCTATGGACAGCTATACACGACAACGCAACAACCCGCAAGCACTCCAGCGTCAGACCCTAGAGCTGGATTGACCCGACACTATACCGAAGATATCCCGGACGTCAGCATGCACGAGATTAGTGTGGCTCTCAAACAGCTTAAAAACAACAAGGCGCCGGGTGATGACGGAATTACGAGTGAGCTTCTGAAGGCCGGCGGTGCACCCGCTAGAGAAGCCCTCCGGAAGCTATTTAATTCCGTCATTCTCGAGGGTAAAACGCCTCAGGCGTGGCACAGAGGTGTGGTGGTGCTTTTCTTTAAGAAAGGGGATAAAACCCTCTTGAAGAACTACAGACCCATCACACTTCTGAGCCACGTCTACAAGCTGTTTTCGAGGGTCATCACGAATCGTCTCGAGAGCAAGCTAGACGACTTCCAGCCTCCCGAACAAGCCGGTTTCCGTAAAGGCTATAGTACCATAGACCACATACATACGCTGCGGCAGGTTATACAGAAGTCCGAGGAGTATAACCAGCCCCTATGCTTGGCGTTTTTGGACTATGAGAAAGCCTTCGATTCGATCGAAACCTGGGCGGTGCTACAGTCTCTCCAACGGTGCCGGATTGACTACTTTTGACTACCTACATTTCTTACTTCCTTCGCATTTTCGCCACCACATAACCAAAGCGTTTTATCATATTTGTCGACTTTTTAAGTTTTTCACAGTTTTTTATAAAGTTTATGCTGTTATATTCCATAATTATTAGTTACACAATTTAACTGTCTTTCTTAAAGAAATACACACAATCACACATACAATGAACTATATTTTAAACACCAATCCTTTTCTAATTACCACAACGCACTCGCAGAGAAATGTTTTGCTTCTCTTTACATTCAAATTTCAAATGATACCGCCAAAACACTATTAAAAAAAAACGGCGCACACGTTTTAATTTTTCTTCGTGACAAATGGTCACATCATTTAGTCGGGTAATATATTCGCGCATGCGCACCTCGTCAAGCTAGCCAGGAGCGCCGCTCCGTATTTGGCTTATTTCTCATACAAATCTTTTGTCTCACGCGCCCAGCGCATAGAACGCTCTCTCTTTCGCACTCATTACATTTCAGTATTAAGCGTTGTACTAAGCTTTCGTCAACGAAGAGCCCTGTTATGAGCGCTCCACTCAACAAAAATACCTATGTAGGTTTCAAGAGTGTTGACAAAATTATGATAAACAGCTTAGTAGTCAAATACTTATTTTGTGGATATGCATTATAGAAAAGAGAATAGGTGTGTATTAAAATATTGAGTATATTTATAGAAAAAGTTTATATGAGTTGTATACATATATTTTATAATTTTGGAAGTTCACTGCTCCAGCGCTCCTTTGAACGAGCCGCCACTGCCTTACCTACCTTCATATAGATAGATTGCTTTTAAAGTTGTCTCGATGATGACTTACTATAACAGATTAGTTACTAGAGTACTACAAACTAGAGCAGACAAAGCACAACAATTAATATAATGAAAATAATAGGTTAAAATGATTTTAAAGTTGACCGGCTTTAGACATTAGGTTATCGTAACTTTTGGACCTTGTAGAAAGCCAATATTTTGTTATTCTCATTTTACTAATGTTTCAATTAAAATTACAAAATTATGATATTTTAAATTATCGTTGGACGGCATGACTTCGGCACCCCACCGCTGAGCATGCCACGAACGTGGTGGTAAATGAGTGCAAGTCAGGCATTACTAGAGCATTTACTATTCAAGAGAAAGAGAGAAAGTAGATTATGGTATCATTGTGTTCTATTTACAAATCTCTTACCCCTGGTTTGAAAATGTCATCGACCTTTGCACAAAACTGATTGGCTATTGAATAAGATGACGTTATTGGCTATATCTTTTTAACTAGTTCTTGCGAGTCTGAATATCTACAAGAATATAACCTTATTTTATCTAGCGCTAAAAATCTGTGCGTGATGTACTAAATAACAATAAAACTCGTAAACAAATTATTCGTGTGCCACAAATGTACGTCAGCGGTACATTTGATTCAGCCAATTTGTTAACAAGACACATTGCCTGTTGTGCTTGGTTTTAAAGCCTCCTGGCTATTTGTTCAGAATTGTCACCATTGTTTTATTCTGGAATGTTCGATGTTCTGCTTTAGGTATTCCGTTTTATATCGTAGGGATTAACCACATGAATACAATAACTCGAGCATGCCCGCAGCTAGGATCGCTCTCTAACACTTTTATTTGACCGTTTCATCGCGATCCCGTGAAAATTTCGGGAAATTCCTTCTCGTAGCACTCCCATGGTTCTTCTACCCAAGAGTTTTGGCTGTGCGCTGTCTGTCAGTTACTTTATATATACAGATTTCACTGGCTAATAGAGATGTTTTTGTACAGCAAAAAGTTTATCCAGCTTACAAATACATTGTTTCTGTGCAGCTTTCCACTATCCTACATTACATTCATAGCACGCATACGTATATAACCAAATATTACACCTCGTATATCGTGTTGTATATAGAGTGGTGCGCGGCGCGGCGTGTCAGACACGTAATAGCCACGTGCGTTGTTTAGATTTTCATACCAATGTACACGCATGAACTGACATGCACGCTAATAATTACTGCGGGTACAGAAGATGTGGTTGTAGATCTATCAATAAAGGCCTATTCAAACCTGAGCGATATTCGCTGCCGCTGTGGGTAGAGGTACATACCGCGCGGGTTTCGCTCAGGTATTTGGTATCAAGTACCGCGGCTAGAGCGACCTGAGCGATATTCGCTGCCGCTGTGGGTAGAGGTACATACCGCGCAGGTTCCGCTCAGGTATTTGGTATCAAGTACCGCGGCGAAACTCAACTACCGCGTTATTCTACCCACCAAGGTTAGCGAATACCGCTTAGGTCTGAACAGTAATATTACCGCATACCCACTGGGTTTTCTCTGCCGCAGACGGTAGCGAATACCGCTTAGGTCTGAACAGGCCTTAATGCGAATATGTCAATAGTGAAAGCGGCCATAGAGTGGTGTATATAAAGGACTGCCGAGAAGATGGTCTCAGATTCGATCCCTAGGAACCCCGGGCACACACCTCTGACTTTTCAAAGTTATGTATGTATGTATTAAAAATGTTAATTATCGCTCGCTTATTAATGTGCTCGGTAGATGGCAATAGGCTCACCCCCTATTACAATGAAACATAACTGGTGAAGTGTGGGTGTGTAATACACCTCTGCCTACCCCTTCAGGGATAAAAATAAAGGATATAGGCGTGATGTTATGTTACGTCAATTGTGTGCTGAACTAAGTATAGAGTCAGTTTCATTCAAGGGTACTGACTCCCCATAACTCTCAAAGAGCGTCATAACAACCGGTACCAACGGCTTAACTTACGAGGCACGGAGCGTGGGATATAGCGCCGGCGTTGATTCCACCACTAGCTTTAAATACAAGCTCATTATTAATGTTACGAAGGGCTAAAATTGAAAATAACGCCATCTATCGGTGAATGAAAGAACTAGAAGAGATTAGATGTATCGGTGGTTGAAAGCTATTTCATCTATCCTCTAATAGATGGCGTTGCTGTTAATACTAGAACAATACCTCAAGTCTAGAACGCCCGCACGCGACCAGAACTTTCGTGATGCGTCTCAAACAGACTAGTTATGTGTTCCGGCCGGTATAAATACCGCGTGAACGTGCGAGTCAGGACAGTTCAATTGAATAAGCCAAGTGATAAGGATCAGCGGAAGAAGTGCGAAGATTAAGTGAGTCGGAAGTGTTTAGTGGTGTGAATAGTGTGTTTTATTAGTGGATAAAAATAAGTGTGTGTATTGTGTGTAAATAAAGTGCAGTTTAACCCTTGAGGTGCGATCAAACTAAAGGCAAAGTGCCACAAGTGCGAAAGGTCACGTTGCTGCAAATTTTCATTGGCGTAGGTTACCGGAAAAAAATTAATTATGACACCTTAATATAATTATATCACATAAATTGCATATCATTGTGTTGGTTATAAAATCAGCTATCATAATAATAACATGAGTTACAACTAAATACTTACTTTTCCGGCAAAACAAGCTAACAAACTTAAAGGTTTGTTTTTTTTCACTCGTTCACACAAACATTTCATCACATATTAGTGAATTTCATTACTTGTTTGGTTCATAAACACAAAAACATCATCACATATACCTTTAGGTTTTCACACAATACATTATTAATTTGTAACAAACGAATCTAACGCCACTAAAAAAATTATAATCCGAACGCGTAACAAAAAGTTCGCCGTGCCAGGCAGCCATGTTACTGTTACGAACACTGTGGCTGTGAATTATTTACCATTTGAAACACGATAACAGTGAAAATGTACAACAATGCTAGTATTTAGTTGCTAAAATATGTTTTCAGATAAATAATCTGGGTACTTTTATGTCTTTCATAACTATTAAAAGAATATTTATCATAAAACACTTACGAAAATAGCGAGTTTCAAGAGTAGAAATAGCCCTTCTAAAAAGTTTCTGCCTTTTATCACTGTATTTCTTGTCTTTGTCGCGAATAATGTCACTTAAAATTAATATTTATTTATTTCTGAGTAAATCTATATAATTATCTTTATAAAAAATTCACCGGTTTCTTCCACAAGACAACTTTTATTATAAAGATCGCGAAACAAAACACAACAATGGCGGACGCTTTCGCAACTGAGACACAGATAATTATATTTCAATATTTTTTGGCGCGTTTCGTTTCCCTCACCTTTCTAAAACTTGTAATTTAAATGCATAGAATATGAATTATTCTAATAGTTACTACTTTCGTTTCTTGGTTTAAGTAAAACAAAACGTGAAAAAACCGCGACCAATAGAACGATTTTTAATTGAGCACGATCGTGCGTGCCTCAAACACTTCGGACCACCAAAATTAGAGCACGACCGTGCGTGCTGTAATGACGTGGGGGGTGGCATAGTGATTTTAATTTATCGCCGAACCCCAGCTCGTAACATTAATAACAAAATACATTATTTTCGGCTAAATACATATGTAAGAAAAGAGTAATGTAACCAGTTGTATGATGAATTTATTATTTTTAATAATACTAGGTACCTATGTACAACTATGCATATACCAAAATAATATAGTCTACAACACATTGCTTGTCTCATCTATTAATAAAACGTAGCGCACTCAGACATTCTCCATCCATACAATACAATATTAATAAAGTATAGCTAAGTACCGGATCTTCGCCGTGTTCGACGTTTTTCAATAAAAGCCTTCCGTCGTTAGCAATTTCCGGTAATTAAACAGATTTGTTCCAATGACACATTAAAGCCGAATTGTTTTTCGTATGAACTGACTCCCGAAACGTGTATGATTAAGTAAAGCACAGAAAATAGACGATGAATAAAACATTTCGCCTTTTTAGTCACCATCTAACTTGATTGGAGATTGATTTGACTGTTTTTGTCGAATCGCTGATAAGTTGAATGGGGAAGAATTTTATTGGTATTTCTCTTGATTATTGAGCTTTAGAAAAGTGTGACTGAAAGCAGTGATAGTCTATTGAGCTGCTACGCAAAAGGTTTCTGATTCAAAACCACGCGCGGTGCGCAGCAATAACATTTCTTGTTATATATTTATTTATTTATTTATTTATAGACTCACGCCTGTGTCCTCGAAGGGGTAAACAGAGTGTAATATTACACCCACATTTCGCCACGAATTTCTAGGTCTCACGTAATAGGGGGCGAGCCTATTGCCGTGATGATATGCCCGGATATCAGCAGACTCCGTGCTGCTACTGAGAATTTGGAAAACCCAGTAACACTTTTGCCCGACCCGGGAATCGAACCCGGAACATCCAATCAGCAGTCGCATACGCTATCCACTGGACCACGGAGGCAGTCTAGTTATGTACTGGTTAAATAGTTAAATATCGCTTTCTAAACGATGAAGGAAAACAATGTGTGACAACCTGCATGTCTATAAGTCCGCCATCAGATTCTCTCCGTGATATGCTATTTCTAGAGTCGAGTTTAATACATAAAAATAATACATAAGCATGTCTTTTGGTTACACTACTGATATGGCAATCAAGGTTCTGCCTAGTTCGAAATCTTATGACCGAATATGCGATGCCCCTTAACGCTAAAATAAACTTGGATAATATCTTAACATAGCATATCCATAAACACAAACCAGCAGATAATTTTTAATATTGCTCACCATTTACCGTTTATAGTGGCGTACCCTTGTATACTCAATTGATAATTTATAGACTCATATACCTATTACTTATTAACCGATACCGCTATGTAAAAATGATTATTAGCCTTATACATTCCATAAAACTAAATTAATCTTTCATAACACAAATACTTAACTTATCCGATCACGTTTTATATCAAACGACATACACAAATTTCAATACCGTTGCAAAAAATGTGCCCGGCAAAAATGTTCAAAATCCAATTTTAATAAATGAATTAAAATCAATTGAGTATACAAATCGGCAGCAAAGCATACCGTGTGAACATTATAATTGCTTTCATAAATTCAATTGAGCTTCTCTCGTGTCCCAGTAAATGTTTTCCGAAGCATAATATTGTATGAAGCTTGTGCGTGATTTTTAATGGATGTGCTCGTTTATTTTTGGGCTGGCAAGTGGTTTTTCATTTATTTATTGACATATGCTGATTGTTTTGACTACTGGTTGGCCCATTGGTTGGCCCGTGTAGTATAAACATAAGAAAAAGAACGTGTAACAAAAGAAAATATTGAGAAATGGTTTCAGTTACATAGCTTTTTATTAAGATACACAGATCACCAAGTAAGTACCACCCAGTTTAATAGGTGGTCTGTGATTTAAAAGGACTTATCTCTTGCACTTGTTCAGGAATAATTGTGGGCATGCAGTTTTTAAATATATAATATCATATCATATATAATCCTTTGCAGACCTATTAGTAACAACTGCACGAAGGTCACACGTTTTTACCGTATTACCAGGATTTTACTAAACAAAACTGGACGGCTCCTGTACGCAGTCTTCTCCCCCGTAGAGCGTCTTTGGTCGGCAGTAGGGTACCAATTAGTGGTAACACCACATACTCCGGTTAACATTTCCCGTAGAGCCGGAGATCCGAAGAGATTTTCTACCTCGTTACAAAAAAAGGTTGGGTTTTACAGAACATTAAGTATTTCACGGAACCTTCCTTCAGCCTCTAGGCTACTGAAACCCAAAGGTATATTCTCAGGCTGAAAAGATTCGTGAATACATTAAGTACAGCGAAATGCCTAGACGACTATCCTTTCATAAGCAGTATGAAAAATAATAAATTCCATTAATTCCAGTTAGTTGCCGATAATGTCATGTCCCCAATAAAAGTCGACGTCAAAAGAAATATTTTACGTGGAACTTTCACAAAGTATTCTTAGCGACTGTGGAATCTTTTCACCAATGGTGAAAAGATTCCAATCTTTGCACGAAAATATTTCTAAGAAACGGCACATGTTTAATTTGAACAAAAATGAGAGAATACAAATATTTTGGTATTGTTATTTTGTATCTGGGCTTACCCTTCTCATAGTGCGAAGAGGCCAGTGCCCACAGTACAACAGCTTATACAGAGGGCTGAAGATGATGACGATTTTGTATCTTGTTGTGATTCCAGGCAACGGTCAGGCAACGGTCCGATGCAGGCGGCTCAAGATGGGTCTGTTCGGAGAACCTTGAGGGAGGCATAGGCCTCCCTCCGAACAGACGGACGGACGCAGCGGTGGACGTCTAAAGGCTGAAATCATGATGAGACTGATATGATGATGAAAATGATAATTTTTGCTTATTGGTAGACCAGAAAAAGTGCAGTTTACTCATATAGCTTGTGAAAAATATGCCTCACCCTCTTAACCTGGCGGTTACCGCAAGCTATCTTAACCGCTTTTAGCGTCGCCCCGTTCTACGAGACATCGGCGGACACCGTAGTGGTTGTAGTGCGTTGCGTATGCCGCCCCCCCCCCCCTATATATAGTCACAGGTATAGGCAGAATGGGTGACCTCTGACTATACCAAGAGATGACAGATGCACAGCCCGTTTTCACTGTAAAGACAAATAAAAGAGGAATGAATGTAATGGAAGAGCGTGATGTTTGCAAGACACAAGTGGCTTTTTCTGCCTACCCCGATGACTTTTCCCCGTCGGGGTGAAAGCGCGAATTTAATTATGTATGTATGTGATCGGTATGTATTGCATATTACTTAGATAAAAACATTCAGAAATTGCGGCAAACCATAAATATATACGCTGGCAAGTAAAGCTACCCATTGGAACATTTGGAATCGATATAATAGTGTTAATACGATGAGATATGAACTCTATTTTCCGCCAAGCAAACTTCAGTATTTTGTTTATAAACGGGCTTAGAAATAATCCTTCACTAAAATATATAAAGAAGCTTTACACTGTCCAGGGTATTTTGAAGTACCGTACATCAAAATAATACGTAAATAATGTTTTCAACTTTAGGTAGGTATTCCAAAGCCTTTTGGGGTATCGTAAAATATTTTTTATTCAGCGTTGCATTTCCTAAATATTTAGCCTGAATAAAGCCTAACTCAACCTGTAAAACCAAAACTAGAAAGACGACCGTTTGCTTGAAATTGACAGCTAGCAACTCAACTCGCAAAACCGCATTTAATAGCGGCATGCCGATCGTCATAAGTTTTTTTTTTAAGTCATAAGCGGTAAACGAGCAGATGTATCGCCTGATGGTAAGCAATTACCGCCGCCCATGGACATGAGCAACACTAAAGAAGTCACAAGTGCCTTGCCTGCCTGTGGGTTAGGAAAAGGGATGGGAGGAGGAGTGGGATGAGATAGAAGGGATAGGGGATAGGGCCTCCGGCATTCTCACTGTATACAGTGTGTTGATATGCATTTGCAAAATATTTTCAGGGGTGAATATAAATACATGAAAAAGTAACTCACTACAACTTGAAAACAATTTTAGTAGTCATACATTTTAAAAATCAGCTCGGTGTATTGACCGCCGCCGCCGATCAGCTGATCGCTGCCAGCTCTCATTGCAGGTACCTAACACACTCAAGCACACGTACGTACCGTGCTGTGCAGTCTTATTCTGCACCAGTCAACAGTTTATTCTGATTGACTATCTAAGTAACATTTAATGAAAATAGGGTCTTTTATCATCACACATTGTTTAAAATAATTTTAGGTGAATAAGTATGCTGTCTATATTGTATTATTAAAATATGTAGGTACTGTTACATTACGTCGATTTTCTGTGAGAAGGTAGTACTTCACCGGTCGAGCCGGCCCATTCATGCTGAAATCAGCAAGGCTCCTCTACCTTTAATAGGTCGACCAAGTTAAGCAACGTTTGCACAGATTACCACTTGGATAGGTGGCCACATCGGTCAGGACAAGAATCAGTCTATGCCGGAGAACTTCTGCAAACGCTGACAGTAGATTAGGCCGCGCACTCACATGAACCAAAATAAAATTGGACAAGTGCGAGTCGGACTCGCGCACGAAGGGTTCCGTACCATCATCTATAAAAGAAAATCACGTTTGTTGTATCTATTCTTAAATATTTTTAGTTTCTACTTGTTTATTAAGATCGAGTAACAAATTGCTTAAAAATTACGGTTGTTGTATGGGAGCCCCCTTTATTTATTACTTTTTTTATTTAATTATTTATTTTGAAAGGTTATATACAACTACACATTCTGTGAACATTTTAAGCGTCTACCTGTTACCTAATGTTAGTAATTTTGAGCAAAAAATACGAAAAAAAACACGTTTATTGTATGGGACCTCCCCTTATTACATTAGATTTTTTTAAATTTTTAGTATTTGTTGTTATAGCGGCAACCGAAATACATAATTTGCGAAAATTTCAGTTTTCTAGCTGGTGACAGACAGACAGATAGACAGCGGTGGCTTAGTAATAGGGTCCCGTTTTTTACCTTTTAGGTACGGAACCCTAAAAAGCAATACCTTATGATTGCTTGTTGCACGAGTCCGGTTAAAATAGCGTTCATCACAGTATGAATATTCTAATAGGGATCTCTCTAGTTAGACTCTAATACCAGAATATCGCTAAGAGGATCATGACTGTGTATGAAAACTCTCCTTTACACACAAGCCTTCGGCCGCTTCTAAAAAGAGCCAAACGTGACCGAGCGATTGTGTTGCGAATTACGTTATTTTTATTATTTCGTTGTTTCTCCACAATAGAGGTGTAAATAATAAGTCCAGCGCAAACGTTTGCGGATTATAAGCACTCGTGTACCATACTTTATTTGCTACTGAATTTGGATCGGCCACTTTTGTGTACAGTTTATTCAAACGGATGTTCAATAGAATGTTTATGTTTCGGACAATTTGCCAGACTGTTTCTAGACAGAAATATGGTTTGTCTGTTTATTTTATGTCTGAGTCTGCCTTTGAAGGGAGGACGATTACTTGGCTATTGAAGGTGTTAATAGAAATTGTAATTGTATACGTGGCAGAGCACATGGTTAATTACACGCCGGTTAATGACAGTACACGTCACCGGAAGTGACGTTTATGACGTCTGTCTTTCAACGGCGTCAACCCGTTGCTTTGATTGGGTCACAGTCTTTTAGATTGCGGGATAGAGTGACGTGTCTCTTTAGCGTAAGGTTTTAATTTTATTGTAGTTATTTATTTTTGTTTTTGTATGTTGTTATTGTGCGACGTGTGTACAAATACACATATTTTATTTTCTTTTTCTTTCTTTTTCTAAATTGGTGGCTACATGAATAGGCAAGTTTGCCTAGATTATGCAGGTATCATTATATTGGTAAAATAGCGCCTTAAAGTAGTAACTTTTATTCAGAGTGATAACACTTGTCCACGGCTCGGTTTCACTACTCCCGTAGTATTTGCATTTTGCGTGAGAATTTGCTGTCACTATAATACGTATATTTTTTTTATTATAGTCTCACGCCTGTATCCTCGAAGGGGTAGGCAGAGGTGTAAATATTACACCCAAATTTCGCCATGAATTTTTAGGTCCCACGTAATAGGGGGCGAGCCTATTGCCGTTACCGGGTACATCGCCAGACTCCGGGCTGCTACTGAGTATTCGAAAAAACCCAGTAACACTTTTGACGGACGATTGAGAGGACGATTTCTTAGATATTGAAGATGTTAATAGAAATTAAGTTGGCAAATTTAACTAGACTATGGAGGTTTAGGTATATTGGTAAAATATCGGCTTAAAGTAGTAATTTGTATTCGGAGTGATAACACTTGTTCACTGCACGGTTTCGCTATGGAACCTTTGCCCCGCTTTTGTAAAGTCATGAAAATTTGATCTGTCACTAAAACACGCGTATTTTAATAAAAAAATCAGATTTAGTTACGGCGAGCTCCTCGTTCTCTAACTAAATCGTGTCCAAGGACAATCTTCCATTGAGCTAAAAACTCCTAATTAATTAGAGATACTCGTGGCAAACACGGCGTCTTGATCCAGATGGTTCAGGGGAAGGACTTTACCTCCTATTCCTTCTATTTTCTGTTTATTTCATGTGCCATTTTTAAGCCTTGTATTCATTAGGCAACATTTGTTGATAAACACTGTTTATAAACAGTGTTTCATCATCTCTGGAAACAGTTTATAAACAGTTCATAAACAAATGTGATGAAACATTGTTTCTGAAACATGTTGACGTGCTCCCCAATCAAATGGAGAACAAGCCGAAACATCTTGTTTATAAGCAAAAGTCAACATATGTGGACGTGTGTTGCGCGAGTTTATTAACATGGAAGTAGTGTGGTCCAACAACCAAGTTTCGATGCTCATAGAGCTTTATCAACAGAATCATGTACTTTGCGACTCTTTAAATAGAGATTATAAAGATACATTTAAAAAATATATATAAAGATGCTTGCGCCAATATTGCTGCAGAATTGAATATGTCGCAAAAAGAAGTGGAAACGAAGATGCATACTCTACGCTCACAATATCAGATGTTGTCATTCTGATGAAATTCTGAAAAGACCCATCAAATTCACGAAGGTCATGAAGTACGTAATTTCTATTTAAGAGATAATTCCGAATCCACCACCTTTTCTTTTTTTTTTTCTAGTAGCACTCTTATGAATTCTTATGTAAGCAGCACTGAGCATCACTACCTCCTCGGGCGACATCCTAGCAACAACTGACAAGTGTGGACGGCCATGTTTCAGAAACAGTGTTTACGGTAAACTTGGTGATAAACACGTCATAAACAGTTTATCAACAAATGTTGCCTAATGAATACAAGGCTTAAACCTTATTCGTCTCGTTAGGCAGTGGTTTGTATAATTTGTATGTCTTCTTTGTATTCTGTACATTAAAGTAACAACTTTGAACCAAGAATCGGTGTACAAAACACTGCGATCACTATGAAAACCAAGCGCTGCCAGTTACCAACAGAGAATTATTTACTTTGTCTAAATATCTAATCACTGATCAAAGACAACAAAAATAGAAAATCTCGTAAGTAATATTTACCGGTCCAAAGATTTGCCATTTGCCATTCACTCATTGGTAAAGAGTATTTCTGTTACTTTCCCGCTAAAAATAAAACACAAACAGTACCAACATATTTTAAGCTCTTTGACAACAATAAAAACATGGACAAAGTACTTTCGTACCACAATCAAAGGTTATTTCTTAATACAAAACGGACTATATAGTAATAGGTACGTAAAAACTTCATTCGTTTTACGTACCTAGGTACTCTTATATTATTGTATAATATCCTTTTACTTTAAAAATTTCTACACTATGTTAAATGCACCTACCACACTTATCTCTGCACCACCCAGGTTGACTGGTAGATAATGCCATAAGGCATTAAGTCCCCCTATGTACTCATCTTTTGTGCATAAAGAAATAAAATAAAAAATAAATAAATAATATATGGGTTGTAATCTTGTACCAAATAAAAAGCATATTTTCTATTTAAAAGGTTCGCTGTGATGTTTTTACGGAATATAGCGCGCGCGAAGAACGCAACCCTCTTGAGAATTCATAAAAGAATGTGCTTTAATATTGTTAAAGACATTATGGTTATGGAAAGGGCTATTAGCCAATAGTTCATCAGCTTATAAAAGGATTGATATTGTACTTAAAGTTATACCATCTACACACTTATGGTTTGTCAGCTTAGCGTTAGGAATTGCGCGTTTTAACACCTACCATTTTCTTAAGTTCTACTGCTAGAAACTCCACAAGTTGTGCGAAAGCAAATCGGCACAGGCAATCTAATTTAAAAACACCTTAAGGGGCTCGAATGTGGCCTTCGCCTGAGCACATTTCCTATGCTACAAAAACATCGGCAAATTCATGAAAACTCTTCCGACAAATAAGGCCAAACACAAATTCAAATATGTTTAGTTCCAGTAAATTGTAAATTTATTGGACACGTCAGTGATTCTTAGATAATAATATTTAAAAATATAGGGTAACATAACTGAGCATTGAAAACATAAATGACTGTTCAACAAGAATAAAAGGTTGTGAAGCCCTGAATGTGAGTTTACAAAAAATCTATCTTCTCGTGGCACTGACTTTAACTCTGTATTACTCTGAATTAACAGGTGTGCACACACCTGTTAATTCAGAGTAAGGTTTAATAGGTACCTTAAAGACATATAATTTAGGGGTACTGAATGAACTCCGAGTCAGTTTAGAGTACGCACAGAGAACCTACACAACAATAGCTAGAAAATAAAGCGAAATAAACCCACCAACAGTCACAACTACCAATAGTTTTATATTTGCTCGTGTGAACGCAATATTGACGCAGGCACCACGTGCCAATAGTATCAATCATGTTCTCCGACTGCACATAATACTCTCCTTTCTACGTCATAGATTTGTTATAGATATACCTCTATCAATTTATGAAACGCTGTGTTTTGGAAGAGAGTTTTAGAGCGAAATACGGTCAGTATGGGAGTTTCCATAAGAATGGCTTATATTTTCTTTAGAATTAAACAATTTGAATGTGTTAGTAGTATAATATCAAGTTTACAAACTTGCAGCAAGTTTAAATAAAATTTTCTAGTTTCACTGTGACAAACTTGCATGAATTTTGTTTTTCAAATGTATTAATATTTTAATGCGCCTCCTGCTGTATCTTGGAGGTGCTCGAGCTCCTCCTAGATACAGCAAGAGGTGCTCAACGACGAGCTGTTGTCGGACCACCAACCTGTGCTCGTCGTCATCTAAATCCTTTGAAAAAACAAACTTCATGCAAGTTTGTCACAGTGAAGCTAGAAAGTTTTATTTAAACTTGCTGCAAGTTTGTAAACTTGATATTGTTATCTGGGATAGTTTCAAATATTTTTTTTTATTTTATACACCACTATTTTTTAATTAGTACAAAAAAATAACAGGGCACTAAGTATCTTTAACTGATCATATTTATGTAGTTGAAAAATAAAAACACTAAGTCCCAAAACTGTCTCAAAACTGTCCACAAAAATACGTGATAATTGGTAAATGCAATACTAATACTATGACCGACCCGTGAACTATCATAGTAAAATTAACCATTGATAAATTAACAATCCCCCCCGCCCCTCTGCGCCTGCGCCACGCCCCGACGATGCGACAAACAGTACTAAATTGTTAGCTAAAGTGAGCGTATCTCATTTCGTTGCAAAAGTTAATTGTTTGTCTACGTTGTTTGTCTCGACGCGATGGCCTATCATATCAGTTCATATCACGGGAGTATGTAGCTATGCTTCGTGCGTACTTTTTGAGTGGAAAAATCGCGAATGCAGCTGTGTACCCATGGACATTGTATTGTGAGTGTACAAAAGTGACCGGGTCAGTGTCAAACAATTAAAACAGTGCATATTGGATGCTTTTGACAACGGTGGTGGACATTTCGAAGGACAATGGAAATACTTGTAAGTTTAGTAAATAATACGTACTTAAGTAAATAATAATTTGATGCGGGCGGCTCAAAATCGGTCTGTGTTCTCCACACACCTTGAGGCAGGCCTATGTCCAACAGTGGACGTCTCTAGGCTGACATGATGATGATAAAAAAAATTGCAAATAGCAGATGATTTTAACTTCATAAATACGCCAAAATTACTCTTTTCTTTTAGTCCAGAACACCTTCTTTTATTTTGATATTTGTTTGCTTTCTAATTACATACTTCCGTATTTAATTACTTGTTAAACGATAAATTTTACCGGTCCTAAGCCCGAATGAAATATGAAGGAGAGGGTAGAATTAACAAAATTAAAAAATGACTACCCACATTTATTATTTTCCTTAATTTTATTTTCTATGGCTACCTACATCATAAGCGCGACAGAGAGAATGTGAATGAGCAGGATGGAATATTATCAATGAATTAGTGAATGGATTGTAAAATATGACTATGATTTAAGTGAGATTTTCTACAATAAACAAATGATAATAACTTTGCTCTTTTTTGATATTATGAAATTCTTACGTCAAATATATGATAATAATATCTTCGCTAATCTGTCCTTAAAGTTTTTGTACTAATTAAAAAATAGTGGTGTATAAGGTGTGTATGCAGCAGCGCTTGTTGATAAGAAATGACCGCCGCCCATAGACATAAGTGACACCAGAGCCATTACAACTGCGTTACTGCCGATTGTAATGGGAACAGGAATAGGAGGAGGAGCGGCACGAGGGAGAATGAAAAGAGGTTGGGGCCATCGGCACTTACTCACCGAAAGATATGCAACAGTATAGATATTGCTTCCTTACGTCGAAATTCTCTGAGAGGTTAGTATTTTCCCGTGCGAGCCGGCCCATTCGTGCTGCAATAAGCAAGGTATATCTAAGCTAAGCTCTACTACGTATTAACATATTTAGACTAGTATATACTCACATACTTCTTCGACAGTCGTTACGGGGAGTCAGTACCCTCAAATAAACTAATCCTGGTCTAAACCATGGAATCTCTTTGGGTTGTGGAGATCAGACGGCAGTGGCTCTGTAGAAAAGCTGATATTCTGTCATATCTGATTGGTGGACTAGTAAGCGGACCCCAAGCTTCAAGGCGTGTAACTCTTGGATGCAACCGGGATAACGCTTGGACGATGATGATGATGATACTCATTCACTTAGGTGTGGTCGAGCATAGGTACCATACGTACCCTACTGATTGGTCAGTATGTCGAAGTCGGAGACGTGGCGATGGTCATCAACTGATCAGTACGTACGCTGAACTTATTTCGACAGAACATACTTCCTCGAGCAATTTCCTAACTCCACTTTGGGTAGAGATCCGATAATAGTCTTTTCCATCGAGATAAATATATTTCTATATACCCACAGTGCCATAAGTCAAGCTATACGGTTGCGGTACGGTTTTAATACTTATTACCTACGCCATAAGAACGGTGGCAAGGTCAAAGTGTCTAGCTTGACTTGATTCAATTAATCAATCAGCCTATCGCAATCCACTGCTGGACGTATGCCTCTCCCAACATGCATCTCAGTACACGGTCCTCAGCTTTCCGTATACAGTCAGTTCTAACCACCTTTTTCAGCTCGTTGACGTCTTGATTACTGCTATCAATTTTAATTTGAACTAGTATGCTCCTTTGATTCAACCATTTCATATCGACCACGAATGTTTTAGGCATTTCATTTATTTTCTCACAGTAGAAAATCATTTATTTCTTTCCAAAATAAATTTTTATGGTAAGCCGTACGAAAAACATCCTTAATAGAAACCTCCGCGAATAGAAATCGCTTAACAAGGCACTTAGTTTAATCGGGTCGTTTGTATATAAATATGTAAAACTTAAGTCAGTAGGTACGTAAAGGGCACGCGAGAATTGGGAACTAATTCGGCGTTAAGTTTTGCTTAATCATAAACTAACTTTGTGCCCTTTACTTTGCATAAACTGATGAGGACGCTTCAGTTATTTTAGATTTCAATGCTTAATGTTCAAAATGATTGCAGCTTATATGCCCATCGTTAATCGAATGTCATTATCATCATACTGTAATAAGCTAGATTAATTATCACTTGATTTTTGTAAATTTCACTGTGAATATTTTCTTCCAAATACTTGAACGATACTTCATCTGCAATTTTCTAGATCAAACGTGCATTCAGGACTAGCTATGTTGCCAATATTTCCGATTTGATCATACTTGTAAAGGTCAAGGGTCAATCATATACTTATACATCTCAGAACATCGGTACACATTTTCGATAGGTATCTTAATATTAATAGGTATAATGATGATCACTTTCAGCAACCCACAAGGCAAAAGCAATTCGGCAAAGGCAATCTTATTTAAAAACACCTTAAGGGGCTCGAATGTGGCCTTCTCCCGAGCACATTTCCTATGCTACAAAAACATCGATAAATTCATGAAAACTCTTCCGACAAATTAGGCCACTCAAACACAAATTCAAATATGTTTATTTCCGTAAACGTGAAAATTTTTGGACCCGTCAGTAATTCTTAGATAATAATAATTAAAAAAATAGAGTAATGTAACTGAGCATTGAAAACATAAATTACTGTTAGCTAGTTACCTCAGTACAGTCGATTAAATCAAACTTTCCTCCGACATTTACATGACAAACCGATTGAAGAATTATCATTTAACTCCAAGTCAAGGGCTCCGCTATCTATTGAGACGAAAGGCACAATAGCACTTAAGACTGAGTTCCCGAGGTAAGGTATAATGTACGGATAATTTGTATTCAGTGGTTCAGAGTAATAGGAAACTAATATCAGGTTTATTGGGAAAGGAGGAATTATAGCGGAAGATATGAAGCTGATGAGGTTAAAAAGAAGAGCATAATGTGTAATAGATGGCATTGTCGTCAAGGCGGCCCACTGCACATTGGCATTATTTTCCTTTAAGTGGTGAGGCGGTCAGGCGGCAAACGCTCTTTAGAAAGTGAATATTCTTCCAAATATTTAACTATGTAGTACTCCCTGGGGTTTAAAGCAAATGCTTGGAATGCAAACTGTAATAACAGATAGAGATTTATAAAACCTATGTAACCATTTAATGTAGTAAATAAGTAATATACCTGATACACTTTTAACAAGCCTTTCCATATCTGACGTTATCAAAACCACAACAACCTCGAAGCTATAATCTATTCTCGGAGCCGCCAGCATCAATAACATTAAGTTAGTACGTCAGACTCGCTTCAGCCAAGACATGTATATTTATATACTTAGAGCAAGTTGCGAACTTCTAAACTCATGCTAAGGATCAGTTCACATCATACACAACAGCTAGCATTCTCAATGTTTTTTTCGGATCTGTTAACATTATGTATACGAATGCGACACTTTGCGAAAGAATTATTGTGAGCGACCTCTAGCAAGATCATTTTGCAAAAGCTACAATTAAATTATAAGCTACAAGGCGATCATTTGCTCTAAGTTTGATTTGAATTTTGACTACCCGGTGACGTGGTGGGCGTGTATACGACTGCCACAAAGGAAGGTCGCAGGTTTGATTCCCGCTCAAGTCAAACATTTGCGTTCTTACGTATCATCCGTTATCTGGCTGACATAATACAAAACTGCTTAAATTAGGATCAGGTGAACGTATATGAGTTGTCCTAGTATTTTTTTAATTCTAAGTCTTGGTCACTCTTGGTTACTTTCTTATTGTATGTACACACACATGTTTATGCAAATAAACCTTATCTTATCTTATCCTATCTTGGATACTATGTAGTCTTCAAACACTGATCTATAATAATATGTTTTTTTTCTTGTAACAGTTATCTTCGCTTTTCTGTATAATGATACAAAACTGCTTTATTTAGTATCAGATGACGGTGTGTGAGTTGTCCTGGGTTTCTTGAATTCCAAGTCTTGGATACTGTACAGTGAATCCAACTACCGACCAAGGGAACGAAATAAAACACGAAATCGTTTCCAAGCAAGAGACATTTATTAATTCAACGCTGGTGCTATATATACTAGCCCTGGAAAACTTTGATAATGCGAGTCAGGATCGAGCAGTGACATCTATTGAGATATGATGCAACTATTCTAACTTTAAACAGATACTATGCCGTTTACAAACATAGGTTAAGAAATACCCGCTATGACGGTGCTGCCACTACTCTCGTTAATGAACTAAGTATTTTCCACCGAGCTAACTGCTACAAGAGGCTGCCCTTGATATGCTCTGACGGTGTGGATTGAGCCTAATTTTATTACATAAGCTACCCATTGTCCTTCGCTTAATTCATTCGTAGATCCAAAGGACTTACGACAAAATACTCCGAGATTTACGTGATAATTGATTTAGTTATTTGGTTTGATTAAGTTCGATTCTTTAGTTCAAAGATGGTTGTGTAGTTAGTAGTATCCTAATCTGGGATTTAGTCAGTTTGTATCAAAGGTGTCGAAGATAATTTAGACTTAACTAATATGTTGCAAGTAACGTATTCGTACACGTAAAATCATTTAGAAAATTTAAATTTCGGTGATAATCTTAGAAATAAAAGTAAGTGTTTATTAAATTATATTATTATTTATTGGGCGATCTGCAAGTCTAGTGGATAGAAATACTAACTGCTAAGGTAGAGGGTGTGGGTTCAATTCCCATACTGAACAAATCTTACCAACATAGAGAACATTTTAGAGTATTGCCATTCTACAATCTAGCAGACACAGCTGTGATAGACCTCCAGTGAATCATCGCTGATGTAAAGATCACGGGAAGCGCTTGAAGCTCGTGACACAAAATCAGTCTAAATTAGACTTCGCCTGTGGCATCGACCGCGTCAATTATACCCCTTAACATTTCTCAGGACTCACACTATTTATTGGCGAAAACTTGCCGCTGGTGTCACACTATTTATTTGTTTATAGCGTTCATACAAACAGACAGAAAAAAGGGGGACTTCATTTTATACATGAACAAATATTTATGTAGGTTGGAAGCAAGTGGCGTTCCGTTGTCTCTGCCTACCTAGACGAGGAAAAGCTTGAGAAGATGTATGTATGTATAGATAAACACCATTGGAAGGTCATTTAACTCCGTATAACCAAGTAAATATAACATTCATAATAATCATTACAATTACGATACATATCTAATGTTGTTATGAAGACATGATTATCTCCGTAACAATAATAAGTATAAACAATACACTTAACTACCAATTATCACGCAAAGGCACCGCAATTATCAGCCTCCATTTAATGTAACGACTATCATAGTTCACTAGTTATGCCCTTCGTTTCCGTGTTTACTAGATATTTTATATGTCTTCGCATACTTATTGTTCCGGAAAACGTGGTTGTGCCGTGTAAAATATATCTCGGGCACGGTAATATAATCTAACAGTATTGTAACTCGGCCGTCTCCGCGAGTTATATGCCTACAGACGCGCCGTACGCAAACAAGCGATAGGGCTGCCTACCCCAAGTATTTTAAATACCTACTTGAAGTTATCAACCTACTTGAAATTTTTTCTGGTTTTGTGATTGATTATATTACTTATATTTTTATTCAAACAAATAAAAGTATGTAAGTAAAAGAAAAAAAAAAAGTCAATAGTCAAAATCCTTTATTCATTTAGATCACAAAGTGACACTTATGAACGTCAAATTTAAAACGTTATTACTGTATGCTTCTACATTTACATTAACTGCCACGTTCGCAAAACAAGGGCGTAGAACCATGAGAAAGAAAGGGAAATAAAACTCACGGTCACTCTTTTTCATCGCCAGGTTTTTAATAATACATAATAATTAAACTTTTGTAAGTTGCTGCAACTGTTATACCTTTTTTTTTTTATTTGGTATCGGGTTGGAAAATCCTCATGGAGTCCCACCGCCCCGGGAGAAGGACGAAGGGGACTGTCAGACTCTTACTGACTAAAAACCAACCCGTGTTCCTCATGTACCCGTGTGTCGGAGGGTAGGGATTCGCATAAGCATTCGTCGCTACCCCCCGACGGGTATTGGCCCGCCAGATGGTCAGGCGGGCCCCGAACAAAACTCCCTTGACGGCGGATTAAGGTGTTGGCCTCCGCCGCCAAACACTCAGCGGCCGCAGAGGATAGGGAGGACGGCAACGAAACACCGCATCTCCTCTTACTCTGCGGCCCCACCGCGACGCATCGAATGCTGCGCCCCCATTTGGTCGCGGGAGATAGGGCGCGCGGCAACGCAACACCGACACGCCTCTCCTCCCGCGACCGCACCCGACTGCGAGGGACAGACAGAACTGTCCCCCGCACCCGCACCGTTGGACGCATCCTGCGCAGGCCCCGTCAAGCCTACGCGGAGCGTCCCCTCCTGAATCCCTCTTAGCTTCACCGCGGGTTACCAATCCACGGTTACTGAGCCCCCCCCACCACGACAAGGTGGAGATCCCACGGGGGGGGGGGGAAACTGTTATACCTTCTTTGTTACTTATATATATTTACCTGCCTCTTCCCCTCGGACCGCCACACGGTGTGAACGTACTCAAGACCTTTGTTTGTTTATATTATTAAAATTAAATTAAATTTAAATCAGTTTAATTCATGCAATAAAATAGGAGTTCATAATTAAAGAGGAGCGTAATCTAACCGAACGGCGCAACATTCTCGACCTTTTAAGTGCTCATGGTATCCTGGTACTTTTGAAGAACATCACTCGCACAGGTACGACAGACATCTATTTACTACTCTACGTCATCAAATAAATGTGCGCACTTATACATCGGCATTATTTCAAATAAAGAAGCACTTACTACTGCGAATGGGTCATAACACTAGAGCGGCAGCAGCTTAAGAAGTCACTAGCGGCGAAACTAACTCAACCTCTTCTGCGCTTATGATATCCTGGTACTTGTGAACAAGCAGTTCTCACAAGGTGGAGCGTTGTAACACACATAACGAGTACATTAACTTAGCCCAAACGATTGGCGAAACAAATTCTACCTTTGACATGCTTATGATATCCTGGTACATCTAACCAAACAGCACAAACACCACCCGTCTGTTATTCTGTCGAATCAGCAAATGCGCAAGAGTCACCTATTGACTGTGTGCAAGCCAACCGTGAAGAGCCCCCAACTGCTTTATTATCTCCTAGTACATTTCGACTGATAAGCAACACACGACACCATTGCGTTGTTGTACTATTATGTAAAAGGCCTGCCCACCGCAGAAGAGTGTTCAATACACCCCTATTCATAACTGGCGCAACGGAATACGCTGACTGTGTGCAAGCCAACCGTGAAGAGCCGCTAACTGTTTTATTATCTCCTAGTACTTTGACTGGTAAACAGCTTTATTTCGGACACTGTAGACTTGTACAGTAACACACTCGTCACAAAAGAAGGACACCTCGGCTCTTATAATCTCCTAGTACTTAAAATGGCTGAGACGGGCAGTAAATCACAACTTGAGTCCAATAAAATGACAGAGACGGGAAGTAAATCGCAACCCGAATCCAATTTATTATGCGACCAAAGCGAACCTCTTCTCACACCACCGAATTTTGTATCTCAACGTAACAAACGGCCCAAAAAACACGGTCACGACTCTGTATCTTCAGCCTTGGCCAGGGATCACGACTACGAATCTGAATTTTCAGCCTTCAGGGAGGAAATGAAGTCGCTAATAGCAACTCATATGAAAAAACATCAAGAAGAACTTAAGAAAATTCACCCTACTCTGATGGAAATAAAAAACACTAACAACAATATTGAGAACTCAATGGCCTTTCTAGCAGCTCAGAATGAAGAACTAAAAAAGAAAATAGAGCTCCTTGAAGTTCAATCTAAAAAAGATAAGGACTACATAACTATATTAGAGGATAAATTAGAGGACTTACAACGCGGTAATCGGAAGGCTAATATAGAGATCAAAAACGTACCAAAAATGCCTAAAGAATCTAAAGAAGATCTTATAAAAATGACAATAAGTTTATCCCAAGCTATTAACTGCAAAATCGAAAAGGACTACATAAAGGATATATATAGAGCGCACAGCAAGCGCGGTGAATCTAGAACTAGCCCCGTGGTAGTCGAACTGTCATCAACTATGGTAAAAACTGACTTCCTGAACCTGAGTAAATCTTTCAACAGATCACATAAAGACAAATTAACAGCCAAGCATCTCGGTATGAATAAAGAAGAAAGTACACCGATCTATATCTCTGAACACTTAACTCCTAAAGCAGCTCGTTTGTATTTCTTAGCGCGGGACCTAGCCAAATCCCAAGGATATAAGTTCTGCTGGACAGCATTCGGCAGGGTTTACCTCAAGAAAGAAGAAAACTCGACAACCATCGTCATAAAAAGTGAATCGCAAGTGACTAGCTTGTCTCAGAATAAATGACTAGACTTAGAATTTCGCTATTCGGTACTTAATTTGATATTATTACTTTATTTTTTATTTAAAATGCATGCTTATCAAATCAATTTAAAATTCATGACCTCTTTATATTTTTGTGACTATGTAGCGCGCAAACACACATACAACACAGACACAACTAGCTACACTCTCCATATTTTTTCTGCACAAACGAATTCTTTACATTTCCATACACACTTAACTCGTTTACAGACATACACTCTTTTACATGTAACCATTCACTGTAATTCATATATATCATTACCATCCAGACACATATACAAACTCACTCACATCAGTAGTCTGCAGCAATCATATCTCAAACTTCTTCACTTCCAGACTGAAAGCAAACATTTCTTCTACAGAACGAACTCTTCTTCGTTAATGACGCCTTTGCCCTTTATTCTAACACTCAATGGATGATCCACTTCACAACATGAATGTGATTGATGATATCGAAATTGCTCACGCTGTTGAATGTAACTGTGCTGAACTCGCATCACATAAGGTATTTAAAAATGATGACCTCACTATAATATCCCAAAATATACGTAGCATATATCGAAACTTTGATGACTTCTTGGTCACATTAACGGGTCTCCCTTTAAATCCAGATATATTAATACTTACTGAATGCAGACTTAGCTCCAATAAACCTTTACCACAACTTGATAAATATAACTCGTACTCTACCACACGCCAGCTAAACCAAAACGACGGAGTAATTGTGTACATAAAAAGAACATTAAAACCTAAAGTAAAAGAAATTAAACTTACTAACGCTTCATGTCTTCAACTGGAAATACTTGCTAACATTATACTTTGCGTATATCGCTCTCCATCTAACACAAACGCTACTGGGTTTATAGACTCTCTCTCATTACACCTAGATACTCTGATAACACAAAAAAATATTATAATATCGGGTGATATTAATATAAATATAGCACCCAAAACTTCCGAACCCTCCCACGAATATACTAATAGGGTTAATTATTTAAATACTTTGTCCGGATATGGTATTCTGGCTGGTCATACGCTAGCAACTAGAGAAAAAAATTGTCTAGACCACTTCATGTTAAAGCTGAACAAAAATAAATACTCAGCATTCATTGCAGTCTTGCACACGTCGATTACCGATCATTTCACCACTCTTCTCTCTCTCTCAAAATCTAAAATTAAAAGCACTGCAACCAAAACTAAATCTAAAACCGATTATAATAAGGCTCTGGAATATCTTCGCCAGAAAGCCCTCTCAAACCTACTATTCTATGATAATCCCACCACTGTAACACAAAACCTGATAAACATAATTACCGAGTCCCTAAAAGCCAATACTACACATGTCATTATACCTAAGAGTCAACGCACACTGAAACCATGGATAACTCCTGGCATTCTACGTTGCATTAGAAATAGAAATAAATTACAACAAAAACTACGTAAAGAGAGTTACAATGAGGTTTTAAGAATTACTTACACGCGGTATAGGAACTATTGCAACAACTTGATTAAAAAGCTCAAACGAAAATACGACAGGGAGCTAATAGCCAAATCAACAAAGAATAATAAACTATTGTGGAAAAACATAAAAGACATTACTTACTCTAGTAAACCACGTGATGGACATCAAGAATTAATTAGCCTCAGAAGTAGTCCTGTCGAATCCGCGAATTTAATAAATCGATACTTTGCGAACATAGGAAAACACCTTGCTTATAACATACAAACCAGCAGCCAACGTAACAAAAATAATCGGACCAACACCATAAAATCGCAGGTTAGTTCTTTTGGTCTCTTAGAAACGGATGCAGATGAAGTCGATAAAATTATCATAAACTTAAAATCAGGTTCAGCCTCTGGGTGGGACAATATTCCTATAATTTTTCTGAAACTTGCAAAGAATGAACTTGTTCCAATTATTACGCACCTAGCTAACCTTTGCTTTCGACAGGGAGTATTCCCAAGTCCTTTAAAAAAAGCATTCATTACTCCTGTGTACAAGAGTGGAGATAGAGACGACATCAGTAATTATAGACCAGTAAGTGTACTTTCAGGTATTACCAAAATACTGGAGAAACTGCTGAACACCAGGCTGACAAGTTACCTAGATAAGTACAATTTACTGTCTCCATCACAATATGGCTTTCGACGAGGCAGGTCAACGGAAGACGCAGTCATGGCACTTAGCCGACTTGTAACTGAAAAGCTCGATACCGGGCAGAAATGTTTATCAGTATTTCTGGACCTCAAAAAAGCCTTCGATACCGTCTCTATTCCCATTCTCGTACACAAACTCGAAAAAATTGGAGTGAGAGACACTGCTCTTTCTTTATTCAAAAGTTACCTCACTGATAGGACACAGAGAGTGAGACTCAATGAATATATTAGTGAGGACATCGCTGTGTCGTATGGCGTCCCACAGGGAAGTGTGCTGGGCCCGACTTTGTTCCTCATATATATTAATGGCCTTTGTAATCTAAACATTAACAACGCCCACATACTTTCCTACGCCGATGACACAGCGATAGTCTTTGCGGCAAAATCTTGGGCTGTTGTAAGGGAAAGTGCGGAACTTGGTTTGTGCTCGGTTGCTGGATGGCTGAATGAGAATCTGCTCACCCTAAACACTACAAAAACGAATTTCATATGTTACAGTATTCGAAACCATCTGCAACCAAATGCAGACTATAATCTAAAAATTCACTCCTGCAATCGAACCATACTACAAGATTGTTGCACCTGTCCTATGATAAATAAAATCCCACAAACAAAATACTTAGGAGTGACGGTTGATCAGCTACTATCCTGGCATCCACATATTGACCAAGTTACCACCAGAATAAGGAAACTCATCTGGATTTTCAAAACCTTAAGACATGTTGTGCCTGGGGAGCAGCTGAATGCTCGTCACTCCTCTAGAAACATTATAATGGAAATTTATACAGCATTAGCGCAATCTATTCTATCCTACTGTATCCCTATCTGGGGCGGGACAGACAAAACAAAAATGATAGAGATAGAACGTGCACAACGCGCTCTGTTAAAGGTAATCTACTTTAAACAGAGGAGATTCCCAACTGACACCTTATATTCCCTCAGTAAAGTTCTTTCAGTGAGAAAACTCTACATTCTTTTGACAGTATTAAAAAAACACAAGTCCATCACATATAACTCAAACATAATCGCAAGTAGAAGAGGATACACTGTTCCACGAACTCAAATAAAAACAGCATTTGCAAACAAACAATACCTCAGACGATCAGAATACCTGTATTATAAAATAAATCAGCATATAGAGATTCACTCAAAAACACCACGCGAGAGTAAGAAACTGACTACCAGTTTTCTTACACCTCTAAGCTATGAAGAAGCAGAGACACTATTACATCAAGCAATATAAACACGACACACACTCACACACATACACTCACGATATACACGCACCCACACATGCACACACACACACAAGCGTGCTCTATTTCGTTATCTCATTTCATTATAAATCTATTTAAAATTATTAGTATTTAAAAATTAGTATCTAATATAAATTGCAGCATTATGATATTTTGATGCTTATTGAACAAATTGTTTATTGTACAATAGTTATGGAAGAGCGTAGTCACCTGTCACAGGCATTATCTGCTTACTAGGTGACTTCGATCACACACAGTAAATGTAAACTGTTAAATGAATAAATAAATTATTATTATTATTATTATTATTTACTGTACATAATACTCAAGCATAATCAAGTTATGAAATGAAATGAAATTAAATGATTTTTTATTTCGTGTAAACTTTTTTAAAGTGCTTACGAAAAGTTAAATTAAAATTGTTCAGTTTATACATAATTTATATTTTTGTGTTGAATTTGAGCTGTTCAATCCCAAGCATTTTTATCGCCGATATAATCAGAAATTTTATGTGCTTTTAGACATAGTGTAGTTTTAACAATAATTTTGAATTTATTTGTAGATAAATTTCTTATATTAAGAGAAAGCTTGTTATAAAAGCGTATACACTGCACCATAAAATAGCTACTTATTTTGTGGAAGCGGGTGCTATGAACTATAAGATTATTCTTATATCTAGTATTAACAGTGTGTAGATCACTTTTTTTACTAAATGTGTCAATGTTCTTGTGTCAAGGTTGTCCCGACGGGCTCAATTCTGGTTTCCTTTACTTAGTTGTACATTGGTTTCCATCTGTTTAACATTGGGCATGGAGAATTTTATGAGTTTAGTTTTCTTATCATTGAGTAATAAATTATTTACATTAAACCAATTAACAACTTTAGAGAGTGCGTTGTTTACTTCGTCAAAATTACTCTGTTGTCTTTTAATATTACAATTAAAGAGGTGTCATCCGCGAACAACACAATCTCATGATTGTTCTTTACGTAATAGGGTAAATCGTTGATATAGATAAAAAATAGAAATGGTTCGAGGATTGAACCCTGCGGGACGCCCATTTTTAAGGCAGAACCTGGCGATGTCTTATCATTAATCTGAATCTTCTGGATTTTTTTGCCCAAATAAGAAACCAGAAGATTGAGAGCTTTGTTCCTAATGCCGTAATGATATAATTTCCTGACCAAAGTATCATGATGTACACAATCAAAGGCTTTGGACAAGTCGCAAAAAAATCCTAAAGCATCTTGCAATTTCTCCCAAGCTGTATTTACAGCTTGGAAGAACTTGTTACTCAAAAGTATATTTATACTTTTGAGTAACTCTACTCCTGCGTCAGTAGTTGAACGACCCCTCGTAAATCCGAACTGTTTCTTGTGAAGAAGATTATGTCTATTAAAATAACTAAGCAATTGACTAAGTATTAATTATTCAAAAATGTAACGTCAAATTTTGATGTTCATTTAGTTAACCTCCTGAACATAGACATGGTGAAACAGGAGCATCCACTTACATAATGTGGCGATTCCAAAAAACATCATTTACATAATTTTATTCAGAATAGAATAATATTTAATTACATGTCATGTAAATTTTAATATTATTTACCTAATAATTATGTGAATACTGAAACAGATTATTTCCAAGCGCATTTGTGTCATTAAGATAATCATTTAAATTGTAATAAGCCTTCTGCATTAGGCTATTTTTAATCTTTGTCTTAAATGCACTAAACGGCAAGTCAAAAATACATATTATCGGTATCTTGTTGTAGATAAGTAAACTAAGTCCTATAAAAAAATTATGGGTTTTACACAAACGGAAATACGGAACACATAATTTATGTCTATTTCTTGTATTAACAGAGTGAATATCACTATTCTTTGAAAATGAATTAATATTTTTACGCATATGCAAAACACTGGCATAAATATACTGAGACGCTACAGTTAAAATACCGATTTCCTTAAATCTTTCCTTTAGTGAAACTCTTGTTCGTAATTGGTAAATGACCCGAACTGCTCTTTTTTGCAATATAAAAATACTTTCGATATCAGCAGCTCTACCCCATAGTAATATGCTATAATGACATGACATAACACTGAAAATAGCCAAAATATACCAGTCTAGCCGTATCGACATCTGTTAAACTACGAACCTTCTTAATGGCATAAGCAGCCGAACTAAGTTTCGCTGACAGATATGTAATGTATGTGTGCGCCCCATTGCAACTTCGAATCAAGTGTTATTCCTAGAAACAACGTAGATTCAGTTGTTTCCAGTACATCATCATTTGTTAGTACCAAGGTTTCTGAGTTTTGGCAAAGCAAACTTAACACATTTGGTTTTTTTGGCGTTCACTACTAAGTTGTTTACAGTAAACCATTTAGTCACCTGAATAAGAGCACTGTTTATTTCGGTAAAGGTTTCCTTATTCCTATCTACTTTAAATATCAATTAAGTATCGTCAGCAAACAATACCACGTCACAAATGTTTCTCAGGTAAAATGGCAAATCATTAATGTAAACAAGAAAAAAGAAAGGCCCTAGGATACTACCCTGCGGCACTTCCAATTGTACTTGTAAGCCACTGGATTTTGAGCCATTTATTTTGGCACATTAGATTCTGTTATTTAAATATGCCTTATATGCCTTAATAATATCTAATGCTTTAGTCTGGACGCCGTAATGTTTAAGTTTGCACAAGAGCGTATCATGGCAGATACAATCGAATGCTTTCAAAAGGTCGCAAAACACACCAATAGCATTCTGAGAGCTCTCCCCTGCATTGTATATGTGTTTGAGTAACGTTACTCCTGCATCCGTCGTAGAGTGACCCTTCATCATCATCAGCCTTTAACAGTCCACCGCTAGACTAAGCCTCTACTTTGAAAGGAGGAATTGGCCTACTATATATACGCTGGCCACACGGGTTGGTGTAGGCTTTATATCAAGTTTTTCTTCTCTTGCAGTGCTATTCTCTGCATAGTATGCTCCCTTTGTCGGCTCTTACGACACCCATGGGATGATATGGGGTGGTGACATTCAGTATTCTTAATCCGTCACCACACGGACTGACGGAGTGACCCTTAGTAAAACCATATTGCTCAGTATGAAGGAGGCTGTTTAAATTAAAGTGTTTCAGAAGTTGCTGAGTATGATCTTTTCAAAGATTTTACTAAAAGTAGGTAGTATTGAAATTGGCCTATCATTACTAGGATCAGTCTTACTGCCGGATTTAAACAGAGGTATTATCTTACTATGTTTCATTAAATCTGGAAAATCGCCTGATTCTATACACTTATTAAATAAGTTGCTTAGATAAGGAGCTACTATATCTATTATACTTTTCAAGATCTTAACAGATATTCCTCAGAGATCACCTGTATTCTCAGACTCTAGATATTGAAAGGTGTTTATAATGTCAGTAGAACTAATAGGGCTGAATTTAAATATAACATCACATTTTTGTACACTAAATTCTTATAAATTTACTGCACCTAAAGCTGAAGAGTTTAGACCTCTAATAGTAGTAATAGGTATGCTAGCTAAAAATTATTGAATGTGTGTGCAACTTCTTATTTATTGTTAATAATTTTATTATTATCTAGCAAGTTAACATTGGTGTTCCTTAATTAATAATAGACTCAAACACATAAAAGTTACTTAAAGAAGGCGATAAGTATGTAAGTACCCTAGGAAATGATCTATTGGTTACACTAAGCAGATTCATTTCGATTTCCATTTTGAAAATTACCCTGAAGGTACAACTAATCATAGACTTCATTTAAATAATACTTTGTCCATAACGCAGACAAAAGTGTTCTGCTAGTATACATTATTACTACAATCATAACAATATGTTTTAAAAAATATCAACATAATAATAGATTAAGCTAAACAAACTTTAACTTTATCACGCATAAGTTAAGGATTTCAACATTGCAACGTAGTAGGTACATTTTGAACGCGACGCACGATCGAAATTTCTTACTAAATTCAAACCAAATGCAGTAAGCTGGTCCCTATGCCCTAATAGGCAAATGTTGACTTACATTTAGTTTTAATGGAAATTAATTTGTTATACGAACGATAGGTACGTAAGGTGTGAAAAGTGTGGATATAATTTTAAAATGTGATATAGGTAAGTAGTAAGTACCAGAACTAGTAGGTACTATAACACATTTTCGTAATTTGTAATAAAACATAAAAACATTGTTTTTGACGACCGATTGGCGCAGCGGGAGTGTAAGCGACTGTTACGCCGAAGATCGCGGGTTTGATTCCCGCTCAAGTCAAACATTTGTGTGCGTGAACATGGATGTTTGTCTTAGTCTGGGTGTTTCTATGTAAAATATGTATGTATGTATTTACAAAAAAATTTATGTATGTATGTTTATCCATTGTCTAGTACCCAGTACAAGCTCTGCTAAGTTTGGGACTAGATGGTGTTGTGTGAATGTGGTAGAATATTATTATATTATATTTGTATAAATAGTTTTCGAAACTTCCAGGTAATTTGAAAAATGTTATCTTTAGATGACTTAATGAAGAATTCAAACAGCACAATATAGTCTACAACTTGTCGCCATAAAGAACACTGCTACATAAACCGTCACCGTCCGTTCTTCACCGCGGCACGATCGCAGCTGTTGTGTACTATAGGGTGTACTGCGCTGGAGGCGCGTAGGTATAACTCGAGTTTCGTGCGTTTGTATGAAGTTAGAATACTGTTAGTTATTACCGTGACTCGGGGATGATAATATGTCAGTCAGGACAAGTTATCTGTATATATAAAATTCTTGCGTTACTGACTGACTGACTGACAAACAACGCACAGCCAAAACTTTTCAGTGCAAGAAGCTGATATTTCTTTCTTTATAAAAGACAACGCCCGCACTATGAATAATTCCTGTGTCGCGGGGGACTTTACAAACATACAACCAACGGACACAATTAACACCCAGACTCGAAACAACAATTTATGAATCATACAAAGTGTTGTCTCGTGTGGGAATCGAACCCACAACACTCGGTGCAGTTTCAAGCGGCGAGGCGGCTGCTTAAACCACTACACCAACTGTGCAGTCGAATTTGGCATGTATGTTCCTTGGGCTGCGTAAGTGCGCCAAGAACGGTTTTCTCGTAATGCCCACGGCATTTGTCTGAAACGCTTAAATTAAAATAAAATGTACGGGCGTAGATGCGGTCATCCTCTAGTTCTTTATAAGCATATTTCAACTGGAAATACAAAATCCTGTTGCTTTGCGGTGACCTTCTAAAAGAAAGCTTATTTTGTGCATATAGTGTAGCTACACAGACGTAGATTGGCTACCAACCGTTTCTTACTATGGCCGGCACATCCATAAAAGTGATTGCCTGTGTTATTCACAACAAACCATTTCAACTAAATAATGTTCTGATATACAGATGTCTCAGCCAATGGGTCATGAAATGAAGGAACTACAAACGAAACTGAACAAAGCATTCTAAACTCTATAACTCACACAATAAGGCTGAATTTAAATTGAGTTGTAAGTTTAATAAGGCAGTTTTAATTAGTTAGATTAATATATCAAATAGAGGGGATAGTTACAAACCGTTGGCGAAATTAATTATTAATATTTATATTTGCGATGACGAATAATTAATTGTGGACTCAATCGGATACTTGACAATCGATCGTTAATTAATTGTATAGTTCTACAAACTATTCGAGAGATAGATAGATAGTCGTATTTGAAGAATGCGGTGGCTTACTAAAGACCATGGCCATCTCTTTCTGGCCCAAAACATATGAAATTAAAATTTTGATGCATTCTGTAACTAAACGTAGTACAGCTCAGGTTATTATCTATTTTTTTTAATGTTTTATTTTTAATGTGTGCTGGATAAATAAATAAATAAAAATAAATTTTCCGCACATGCCAAAATTAAATTGAAAATTCTAAGATATGGAGATTTTCTTACGATATAGAAAGTTTAACTTTCGTGGTCATTTAAACTTTAACAGATATTTCGGCACTGTTGCAAGCGCCATGTTCATGGACGTACTATCGGTTACTCCAAACAAAGGTACGTGGTATTTATCTCGAAAGACAATTGAAAATAAGTATCTCACGATGTTTTCTCTCACCGCGACCGCTTACCAATCAAAAATTAACGTAAAGTATAGAGAAATACTTTAAAAACCATCTATATTATCAACTCTATTCAGCTACTGCTCTAAACTATTGTCTACATATTGTTTTCGTTTTTGTATCTCATTTAGAATATCTTATAATTAACGTTAAGTTGCTGATAGACTTGAGCATTAACTTGTAACTGAAATAGAACATCGAGCATTCACCGTTTGATATTTCGAATAAAACCACGAACAGAGCCAAACATCGCAACAAACATTTTATTGTCAATGTTGGCAAATGCCTCGCAGAAAAGGTTCCGGGTCAAATCACAATACCTTAGCACTCCTCATAGCACATCTTTAACATCGTTTGTTTTACTTGACACTGACGAAACTGAAGTTAACAATATAATTATGTCCCTAAAAGACAGCTGTGCCGCTGGATGGGATAATATACCAAACAAAATCATAAAGCAATTCAAGCACGGCTTAGTTCCCCCGCTGACCAACATTTTCCAAAAATGCTTGTCTAGAGGTATATTTCCCAAGTGCCTTAAAAAATCTGTGGTAGTGCCAGTGTATAAATCCGGTAATAAAGAGCAAGTAAATAACTATAGACCGATTTCTCTACTACCCTGTATGTCAAAAATACTGGAAAAATTATTAATAATAGACTGATAAATTACCTTGAGGACAGATCGATATTATCTAAGACACAGTTCGGATTTCGACCTAAACTATCGACAGCTGACGCCTTACGTCACCTGACTGACTTTTTGGTGCAAGAACTTGACAAGGGTAACCACACAATAGGAATATTTCTGGATCTTTCTAAGGCTTTTGACACCGTCTGTGTCCCTATTTCGTTGCGTAAACTCGAGAACATTGGTATAAGAGGTACACAGTTAGAATTAATTAAAAGTTACTTAGAGGACCGCACGCAATGCGTAAAAATCGGTAACACAGTTAGCACTGATGAAAATAACACATCTTTCGGAGTCCCCCAGGGAAGCATCTTAGCCTCTACGTTATTCCTCATTTACATAAATGACCTTTGTAATCTACACATAAATCACGGTTCTATCATATCATACGCTGACGACACTGCTCGACTTTTTTCCGCTGAGTCAGAAAAAGATGTTTTCGAGTATGCACAACATGGTTTTAATTGTGTTAATAAATGGCTTCAGCACAATTTACTAACACTCAATGCAGAGAAAACCAACTATGTTAAGTTTACCATACGCAAATTAACAGCACAACAAACTAACACACCACTGTATGCCCATCACTGTGGCGCCTTTCCTGGAATTCCCTGTGCTTGTCCATGTATTAATGGCATAAATAAAATAAAATATCTAGGTATCATAATAGACGAAACACTTTCCTTCAAAGAGCATATCGAGTGTTTAAACGGTAGAATACGTAAGTTAGTATATGTCTTCAAGAAAATGCGACATATTGCTGACCCAACATTAATAAGGCAAGTGTACTTTGCTCTATGCCAGTCATTATTAACATATTGTATTACGACATGGGGGGGCGCAGGAAAAACTTTGTTACTGTCTGTTGAAAGAGCTCAGCGAGCAATTCTTAAAGTATCAACCTCCAAACCGTTCCTATATCCAACTAATTCCCTATACCAAGCTTGTAAAGTATTAACAGTTCGACAACTATTTATCAAGAGTATCGTATTAAAGCAACACACAGCCCTTCCCTACAGCACTATATCTAACAACAAAAGGCGACATAATATAATATTTCCGACTAAAATGCAAACAAGACACGCATTCACATCCAAATTTTATATATTCCTGGGGCCGCTACTTTACAAAAGACTAAACGCATTAACTAACCTAATTCCTTGCACCTACTTCAAATGCAACAAAATTGTCAACAATATCCTTCTGAATATGTCCTACGAAGATACAGAAAAATTATTAATTGTGATAAAATAATTATCTCAACAAAATACACCTTTACCTCAATTTATTAGTTGTAATTATTCATAAGATATTATAGATCTAGTTTTAGTGTACTAAAACATGACGTACGTAATATTGTAGTAAGTAAGTGATTATATATTTTATAGTATCTAATTAGCCCTAATCGCCTGAAACACAGGTTTATCCTAGTTCAGGCATATAATCTTATATCAGGATCCTAAATTAAGCTTTTTTAACTCTAAATAAGTAAATTGTACCTTTTTATTTAACAGAATAAATTGAATTTGAATTGATATTTTTTGCGAACGCTCTATTCGGCAAAAAGCTCGAAGCGAAACTGTCTTTTCGCTAGAATACTCGCCAGAACGCTCGATAGAATGCTCGCTTAAACACTCATGTTTATTTTTCAGTAATGTAACATTCGCATGAATGATACATTACATCAATGCAAATTTATTAGTACCTTTACAGCTATGAATAGAACACAAGAATATATTTTATAGCTTCATTTTTATAGCACCATGAATAACATTCAGAGAACAATGCACATAAAGCTACAATAAAAACAAAATAGGTAGCCTGTGCATAAAAAATACATCTTCATCATAAAACAAGAAAAAAATATGACTAAACATTATCAAAAATAAGAAAACAAATATGAGTATACGTACCTCTATATAATACCCTTAGACACTTATGATTCACTATTCAATATTAAATATAGCACTTTATCTTATGGACTAGGTACATAAAATAAATAACACTATAGTCTATGGTCTTATACATTCCATTTTTAAAAACGTTCTCATCAAACAACTGTAATTCATTAAAATTAAAAATCGCAACACCAACTTTTCAAATAACGAACCAACGAACGCATAAAAAATCGCGCATCCCCTAAGCAGGGATTTAATTTTCCCACTCGGGGTGTTTTATTTTCCCCGTGCAATTAATCAAGTGGGTAATTAATTTATATCTGAATGTGTTACAAAGGAAAGCGACCATCCATCACGAAGTAACAAGTTACAAAATATTGTCTCCCGGCACAATTTGATTAGATTTTAATTACCCGCGCCTATTTGCTGATTCAGCTTATTGTGTACACAAGTTTTTTGGGGAGTACGTATTTAGAAGCTGGCAGTAAATTAGTGAAACCATAATGTGTGTGTAGATTTCTGAATATTTCACGAAAAGTTGTGCTGATAGGAGTTTAGATAAATATTCGGCACATTTAAAAGTGACTTGAAAATATCGATAATATAAGAAAACATTAAATACGATTTCATGAGGTTCTTCGCCTTCACAAGGAACTGGACAAAGTCTTAACTAGTTGTTGAAACTCAAAATCGATATCACTTATTATTTCATCACAAAAGGTGCTGGACCTTTTTTTGCTAAATAACTTGTATCGAGTTGGTGCAGAACCCATATTTAATTAATATTAGCCGTCAAGACCGCGGCGTGGCAATAGATGACCTAAATAATTGACAAAAATGACATCTGCATAATTATTGATTTCTACCAGGGCAATTTCAATATAACGTTTTGTGAACAAAAAAAATCCAACAGGCGAATTCGATGATCTAATATTTTGGCGCTAACTTGCCGCAGTGCACAAAAACGCAAGCTTGTTTGTGAAATTGGCAACCCCCAGTAATAAATAGAAAGATATATAGCAATCCTGGGTATTTATGAAAACAGCATATTTTCCATTCAATAAGAGTTCTACCTAATAAGGTAGTACCTAAATAAGGTCAACTATTGCCACGCCGCGGTCTTGACGGCTAATATTAATTAAATATGGGTTCTGCACAAACTCGACACAAGGTATTTGGCAAAAAAAGGTCCAGCACCTTTTGTGATGAAATAATAAGTGATATCAATTTTGAGTTTCAACAACTAGTTAAGACTTTATCCAGTTCCTTGTGAAGGCGAAGAACCTCATGAAATCGTATTTTATGTTTTCTTATATTATCGATATTTTCAAGTCACTTTTGAATGTGCCGAATATTTATCTAAACTCCTATCAGCACAACTTTTCGTGAAATATTCAGAAATCTACACACACATTATGGTTTCACTTAATTTACTGCCAGCTTCAAAATACGTACTCCCCAAAAAACTTGTGTACACAATAAGCTTAATCAGCAAACAGGCGCGGGTAATTAAAATCTAATCAAATTGTGCCGGGGGACAATATTTTGCAACTTGTTACTTCGTGATGGATGGTCGCTTTCCTTTGTTACAAATACAGTAATAAATTAATTACCCACTTGATTAATTGGACGGGGAAAATAAAACACCCCGAGTGGGAAAATTAAATCCCTGCTTAGGGGATGCGCGTTTTTTTAAGCGTTCGTTGGTTCGTTTGTTCTTTTTTTGAAAAGTTGGTGTTGCGATTTTTAATTTTAATGAATTACAGTTGTTTGATTAGAAAGTTTTTAAAAATGGAACGTATAAAACCATAGACTTTAGTGTTATTTATTTTATATACCTAATCCTAAATATAGTGCTGTACTAAGTGCTATATTTAATAATGAATAGTGAATCTTAAGTGTACCTATAATATGAGTATTATAAATAGTTACGTATACTGATATTTGTTTCGTTTTTTTGATATTGTTTAGTCATATTTTTTTCTTGTTGTATAATGACGATGTATTTTTATGCAAAGGCTATTGTGTTTTATTGTTGCTTAATGCAGATAACCACACCCAACGGCGTCCAACGTTACAGTGGCGCCTACGGGAATATATATAGGTAGGGTTTTGTTGGGAATCCGCTTCCGTAAGTCCTTTTTATTCAATTTTTTTAACCGTGTATGTGTGAAATCGTTCCAAAGCAATGTTAGTGTTTTAGTGGTATGTGTTTTTGCTTACTATGTTTGGTAAGCATTTTCATATTAGAACTATTTCTGTTGCCGCGTGTGATAATTAAGTTAGTATCAACCGCATAAGTAACAAGTTATAATCGTTTTGCTTGCGGCCACGTGTCAACTAAATGACGCGCTGTGGTCACATTCATTGATCGCATTCTTTTCGCGTCCTCTAACGAAGTGCTAAGTTCACCTTCGTGGATCGTATGCTTCACGATTAGCTTTCTTACTTGCCTACTACGGTAATTAATTACTACTACTAACTATTTCCTTTTAATAATTGGCCTTCGAGATTAATTTTTGGAACGAATTCATACCCCTTGTTTTTTTTTACAATTTTTTGATTGTTTGTATGACCCTTCTTGTGCGACCTTGACTAGTCAAGTTACACCTTATAGTCGATATTATTAAAATTTCTACTGTATATTGCGATGATGTTTTTGAAATCAAATACTTGCTACTTCAAAAGGGCGAACTAGAGTATGAGGTGGCAATTCGAGGTGTCGAGCCGTCGGCTACAGTTGCCGATTTGCGTAAGCAAATCGTAAACTGGTGTCGGAAGCCCCGGCTGAGACTATATGCGAGTCTCATCTTTCCTTTTCCAAAGACATATCAGGCATAAACATAACTCTCATAAATATAGTTAATAATTTTAAAATACTACAAATCGAGTTTGAAAATAATTTGTTCTCGCGTACAGAATCTTTATTGCATCACTTATATCACAGGCTGAATAGAGTGAACGTGAATGAACCTAACGATGCCAGTGTTTTAGATACCCTTTGGCTGCATTCGACTGGACACCGGCATCAGAAGCTAAGTACTTCTCTGCAACACTGACCGACGCTGGAAGCGGACCCTCAACAAACTCCTTACCATCGCCGAATCACGCGACCCTGAGTCTACCTCTTTGAATAGAATTTATAAGTAATTTTTTAAGTAAATTCATTTGCTAAAGGATGTGTTAGATTCTTTGATGAATTAAATCGATTTTTAATTGTAACATTTAACCACGTTTCTCATTTAACCACACCCTAAGTAGGGACAACGTCACAGTGGCGCCCAACGTGGGGCGTCCGAGATGAGTGGGAGATACCAGGGCGACGTCATCGCGACGTCACATAGGTATAGGCGTATAAAGCGAGGGGAGGGTCGATTGATCCATGCGCAAGTGCCCACCCCAGTATGGTCTAGTGCCCACCCCAGAATTTTGGCACCTACAAAAACTTCACAACATTGTGTGTAAAAATCCAGGACCAGATATAAAAAATGTACTCTGTGCCCAGGCCCATCCTGAAAAATAATCCTGGAAACGCCAATGTACAGTCGAACAACTTCCCGCTAGACCACCATAAGGGCGAGAATCACTCAGCAAGACATCGTTGCTTCCAGTGCTACTTTACACACACATTGACACTCGTATACAAAACCCGATTCTAGTGTGCCTCGACTCTATGAGCGAGCCAAGGGACTTTTTTTCAAATCGGTCCAGCGCCAACTTGTTTGATTGTACCTACCCGTTGTATATCGTTGCATTGATAACTATCTATGACATTTTGTCAATACTGTACTTACTTACCATAATGTTCCTTTCTATTTTGCCAAAGTTGTGATCTTAATGGGTACTTATATAAACTAAGGTATCATAAACTTACCTACACAAACAACTAGGTACCTACCTATTATACATGGCAATATGAAAAACTATAAGTTACTCTCTTACGCTTTCACTAAAACAATAATTAAAGTTAAAATAATGATCCAGAAATTATACTACTGATTAAAATTTTATTAAGTAGAGGAAGATTTTTTATTTGTCAGTGCTGTTACCATCAAGCTACTAAATTACCAATGACAAAAATAATTTTCATTCTCGACCAAAAAGCCGCGAAAATTAAATAAGAATACAGATAACCGGTAACTGAATAAAAAAAAACGAGGCAAAGACCGCCAGCATACAGCCAGCAAACAATAAAATTAAATTTAAATGTGATTTGATCGGACTGTGTTAACAGAAGTAATAAACCGGGCGAGCTCGTAACTCGGTGTATTTTTACTGTATAATATTGGCCGGAACCGCCTAACCGATCTGACGGCTTTGGGTTCCCTCGAATATATTATTAATGGCACTTATTTATTTGTTTGACCTTTTTGTTGTTAATAGTAATGATTTATTTGTATTGTTTAATTTCTACTTATTAATTTAACATCTTAAAATATTTGTTTTATGGTGTGTATTAGTAAGTGTAGAGCTCGATAACAGATTTTGCCGGTCAACTCTGGTGCCGAAGGCTATCTGCCTGACTACCTACCCTGGCGATTCAGTTTAGAAACGATAACGGACTACTAGGTCAGCGACGACTTGTCGTGTTTTCCAAAGCAAGGTAACCCTCTGATATAAATGCCACAAGAATTTGTTAAGAATGGCTAATCAACTCACTTACCGAACGAAACAGTATATGAAGACACGTACTTTACGACGATATTTTGAGAGAGGATCGTACTTCCCCGGTAGAGCTGGCCCATTCATGCTGAAATAAGCAAGGCTCTACTATAATAATAATAATAAATGGACGAGGTTTTCATGACGAACAACTACCGTAAGTATATTCTGAAGGATGGGACTGTTGACATATGTCGGGCGTGTCACCAGCCCGGCGAATCCCTCAGACATATAGTTTCCGGTTGTTCTCGTCTTGCCAACGGCGAATACTTGCACAGGCACAATCAAGTAGCCAGGATCGTCCATCAGCAGCTTGCCTTAAAATATGACCTTGTACCCTTTAGTGAAGAACTGAAGTACCGTACTACAGGTATGTGCCCGATCCAGTTCTCGAAAATCTCGCCACTATGTACTGGGATCGATCTATCATCACCGATAGGACTATCGTGGCTAACAAGCCCGATATTGTGGTGATAGATCGATCAGAACGCCTTGCAATGATCGTTGATGTTACTATTCCCCATGACGAGAATCTCGTGAAAGCCGAAAAAGATAAGGAAATCAAGTATTTGGACCTAGCTCACGAGATTGTCGACATGTGGGATGTGGACTCGGCGATCATTGTACCGATAGTCGTGTCAGTTAATGGTCTCATTGCCAAGAGCCTCGACCACCATCTCAAGAGGCTCTCGTTAGACGGCTGGATCAAGTCCTCTATACAGAAGGCAGTATCGTTGGACACGACGCGCATAGTTCGGAGGTTCCTCTCTCTGGAGCCCTAACCACCGGTAGCTTGGTCCCTGTACCCGATACCGGTGGGTCTCCGTGGTCCTATTTTATATGGTTAAATTTATTTATTTATTTAAGTGTATAAAATTCTACCATGAGAAAAGATGTAATAAAGAGGAATAATAATAATAATATTCTACCACATTCACACAACACCATCTAGTCCCAAACTAAGCAGAGCTTGTACTATGGGTACTAGACAATGGATAAACATACATATATACTTTTTTTTTTGTAAATACATACATATTATACATAGAAACTATCTACATAAAAAGATAATAAATCGAAGTAACACCGCAATCAAGCCTACCAGATGAATTATCTCTTATAAAAAAACAAATACAATCCTTAAAAGCCTTTCTGGTAATCCTTTTCTCCAACGGAACCGCCATGAGGAAACCATAACTTTAAACAAATTGTTCGCGAATAATCCATCAGCGCGCGAGCAATACGGCTTACGAAATGATAATTTATTGGATCTGTCATTTGTGAGAGGAGCTATTGAAATCGTAATGGTTCGAGAGGGCTCTTGGACTTATAACGATTAACAAATCAAACACGATCGACGTCGAAAACCTTTCGAATCCGTCCACAATCGCTCTTAGTCAAGTACTGTTGGGAGCTAAATGATTTGATATAATGGATGTTACAGTGGATGCAACGATTGTGTAAAATACGTTATTTTGGCGTCAATAAAGCTGAGAGAGGAAATGGATTAATATAGATGCTATCTGTATAATCGAAACATGAACTGAGCATCCCATTCGAAACTGCCAAATGTATATGAGCAGATACATACAAAAGTGCAAAAGAGTTACCCTTATTTATAAGTTGGTGTTTTCCCTTTCTAGAATTCTGAAAATCATGTCATGTACCATGGGTTGATACTAGGTAATGGATAAACATACACATGTACCTTTTTTTGTAAATTCATACGTTCTAATTATACATAGAAAAGCCCAGACCAAAGACGCATGTTCACGCACACAAATGTTTGACACGAGCGGAAATCGAACCCGTGACCTTCAGCGTGGCAGTGGCGTGGGTCGTCTTATAACTCATTGTCGTCCTGTCTTTTTAGAAATCTGAATATCATAAAATGAAAAGGTCTCAGTATCACGATTTTCGGCATTCAGACTATTTCCTTTGATCAGCCAATGTCAAACCAACACCAAGCTTTTCTGCAATCTGACAATAATACCAAATCAGCACTGATATTGAAGCGTGCAATCATATCAATGATTCGCGAGATTTCTATTCTTATAGAACTAGACTTCAAGAAACTTCAATGGTAATAAATAGTGCAGTTTATGATCGAAGCAACTTCGATCAATCATGGTTCCGACTTTCAAGCGCTGAGCTCCGACTTCGCGCGCCAGACATTATGCTTACGGACTGACTTTACATTAAACGTTGAATATTTTCTAGAGATGGTATTGGTACCCTATGGATTGTATTTTAAAAGTATTTATCTTACTACTATTATAAACGCGGATAATCTGAGAGTATAGATAGATAGATGGAGTTATGTTACGTGAGGATAGATAGAAGATATTTATGACTCTGATATGAAAAAAATACCTACTGAGCGGCTTTTGATGAAATGTTACAGTAATGAATAACTTAGATTTCAGAATAGCACACAGACTACTTTTTGTAGTGAAAATCTAGATACACGCGGTTGGAACCGCGGACAGAAGCTAGTACTTGTGTAAAATTGCGATAGCGGCAAGAGCTAGATATGCAAAGGCATTCGTTGGTCAATAGACCCTGGAGTCACTAGACTCTAGTGAGTCTACTGGTTAGTTATATATATATGTTTTGCTGCTAAACTGAAGTCTTAGGTTCGATGTCCATTCAGAACAAAACTTTATATGATGAGCACGCTGATTTATTCAGTGTCTACGCGTAATTTGTATTGTACACGCACAATGTAAATGTAAATACAGCAACAATCAACTGTGTCTGTTTCTTTCATTACTTCAAAAGAGTCCACGGCTCATCTGCTAGCTAATATACATAATTATTTATTTATTTTATTTATTGATTATCTTAGGAAAACCAACAGATTTACAAACATTATAGACTGATTTCTCAAAATACAGATAGCCATTAGTAGGTTTTCGCCAATGGTTACAATATACATAAAAAAAGTAATGATCATGAGAAAAACAACGCATATCTACTTAATTTCTCGCACACGCATACCTCAGCAACAAAATGAAGAAGATAATAGTGGTACAGTAAAGAAAAACCGCATAACTAATGTCAAAGCCTACATAATATGTATTTTAACAATAAAATTTGACAATCTATATACTTACTGACTAAGCAACCGCCTTGCCGACGCAAAGCTAGTGTTAAATAGATCTATATCAAAATTAATAAGAATTTTATTGAACCCATTACTCACCCGCCGAATAAATGCATTCTGCCTGTAATTAGTGGATGCGTACGGAAGGCTTAGTAGTGGTCCCTTTCGCAAGCCCATCATCGGCACCTTCAAGGATATTTGGGACAGCAATTCTGGACATCCAATAAACCGCTTGCAACTTTCATTAAAAACAATATATCTGCAATATTGCGACGTTTGACCAGTGACAGGAGGTGGTGTTTATTACATATATCGATATAACGGTCAGAGTGGTATTCAACCTTAGTCCTGAAGCATAAATATCTGACAAACTTGTGCTGGACTCTCTCAATGCGAGAGATGTATGTCTCATACCTAGGGTTCCGTACTTGCGAGGCGTATTCGAAGTGACTCCGAACAAAAGTACAATACAAGATTTTAAGCGTTTTTGCGTGTTCGAAGTCCTTGGAGTCTCGCATAATAAACCCAAGAGATTTATATGCCCTTGCATCTATAGTGTCAACATGAGTGTCAAATAATAATTTGGAGTCGTGAAAGATGCCAAGATCACGAACACATGATACCCTCTGCAAAACATGGCTGTTAAGTGTGTAATCGAACAGTATCATATTGCGTTTTCTCCCATAGGTCATAACGTTACATTTGGATGGATTAAGTTCCATATGATTAATAATACAATAGTCCTCGAGACGTTTGAGGTCCATTTGCATGGCGACAGCATCCTGCATGTCGGTGACGACAGAAAAGATTTTCATGTCGTCAGCGAAACACAAGACACGTGCAGAATGGAAATACCTGTCAATGTCATTTACACAGACCACAAACAGCATAGGCCCTAGTAAAGATCCCTGCGGAACGCCGCTGGGAATGTCAATCCAGCTAGATACGTAGTTGTTGATAGCAACAGCCTGAGAGCGATTTTTTATATATGAAGCTGACCATCTTAACAGATCCCCACTAATACCGATACTTTATAGCTTAATCAAGAGCAGATTATGGCTGATACGATCAAAAGCTTTACTGTAGTCTGTGTAAACGACATCGACCTGCTGACCTTTGTCCATAGATTGAGTCAAAAATTCGTTGAAAAGTATTAAGTTGCTAACAGTCGAACGACCCTTTAGAATACCATGCTGGTACGGAGAGAAAGTGTGAAGTAAGGCACGATATAATTGATTAAAAACAATTTTTCAAGCAGTTTGGAAACAGTACAGAGCTTAGATATTGGCCTGTAGTTGGCAACTTCTGTGCGTGAGCCCTTTTTATAGATTGGTGTAATATAAGCCCGTTTCCGAATAGCAGGCACTTCACCCTCAGATAGAGACATCCTAAATAGCAGAGATATTGGTAAAGCAATAGATTTTGAACATTTTTTAAGAAAGAAAGTAGGTAGATCATCTGGTCCTGGAGATTTGTGTACGTCTATCTCAGAAATAAGGCGCTGAACATATTCCGTAGAAATATAAATTGAAGATATGTTAGCTACTGGGTAATTATGAGAATAAAGTAAAGTGGATACAGGGCGATTTATAGAGAGATTATTAGGAGAGTTTAAAAAAATTGAGCGATTTAATTATGTTACATAATAGGCGTTTTGTTTTGTTCCCGAAAATTGTAAATGTTGTTACAGCAACAATCAACTGTATCTATTTCTTTCATGGTTTCAAAAGAATACACGCCTATTTTAGTAAGTGTATCTATATATCACCTATGTATCTAGCAGTTAATTTTATAGTAAAAGTTACTATACAAACACTATTTTTTGTCTAAAGTTGCACACAGGTATCCGATCCAGGGCATTGATACCGCATTGGTACCATTGTTTGTTTCGCCTGCCGTGTGTGTCTCAGTTCAAAACTTTCCTATCAAAGTGGTACCATTTCAGCCTTAGCACCAGCGTGAACTGAATTTGTATGCACCATTGTATTGCATTTATTTTCAGCCTAGAAATGTCCACTAGACCCGACATAGGCCTCCGCCTAGCCTTGCCACACAGACCGATCTTTATTCATTTTGTTGCATTTACTGGGGATATTTTTAGGGTGCCGTACCTCAAGGTAAAAAAAGAACTCTTATAAGATCACTTTCTTGTCCGTCTGTCTGTCTGTCTGTCTGTCTGTCTGTCTGTCCGTGTGTCACCACCGATTTTCTCAGAAACAGGTGGACCTAGCAAAATGAAATTTATACCAGATACTGAGGTCTATGGTTGCTATTAGGTGTATGAAAATCAGGGTCCTGGGTCAACCCAATAAAAAGATATGGTCAAAATTAGATTTTTGCGAAAACTTGTAGGTACCAAAATTAACCTTAATTTTCAACATTTTTTAATTTTCGGAATTTTTCCTTTACTTGTGCTGTAAGACCTTGGTTTTGGCCAAAATTGACAATTCTAGGTCAACCGTAAGTACCCTATAGGTTTTGGGTCGAAAACCTATATGGTAGTTCCCGTTGAACTAGAATCACGAAATTTGGCCAAAAGCAGGGTCTTACAGCACAAATAAAGGAAAAATTAAAAAAATAAAAAAAGTGGAAAATTTAAGGTTGTCCCCATACAGACATAGTAGACTCCATTTAAGATAGTCCTCTAAGTTGTATGGGCGCTCATACAGATTTAGAGGACTAGCGTAATTCAACCTCAAATAAGGTAAAATGCGTACGGAACCCTCGGTGCGTGAGTCAGACTCGCATTTGCCCGATTTTTTTTTCATAGCCAACACTGTCCCACTGTTGAGGAAAGGCCTCTCCCAAATCATTATTAGATAAATGGAATTATATTTTCTAACTTATGTTGCAAATACGATAGGTGTGAATTTGTTTTTACTATAATTAGTCCACTCATTTCAACCTACCAACATCAAATGAACCGATGCAGTGATCAAACAGAAGACCTCAAAAACAACTGCTTCCATAAGCACAAATTAATAATAATCTATAAACAAATATGTAGTAAATTACATACATTCATTAATTTATTTTCAATCATCATACACTCAACTCCCTACAGACGGCATAATATTTAAATTTTCACATTATAACCACTTCAGGGCCGATGGGATTTCCAACAACGTTTTGCTCGATATAGAATTTAATATTTTATGCTCAATACGAATATGAAACCTCGTTATTGTAACGCAATAATATTATAAAAGTATTACAAAAGTGAAACTTTGCGGGGATGGATGGATTTATACATATGGATATTTTTATACACAATAACTACATATCGGATTCTGATGTTTATTGTTATCGTTTTAAAATTAAAAATACTTTCTAATCGTCGAATAAACATATCATGTATGTATGAAATCACTTATCCAAACATACAATTGCAAGGCCAAAACTATAACCTAGAAACCTGAAATTTAGCCAACAGGTTCCTTTTGTAATGTAAACACCCTGAATTGAAGCTTTTTTATATTTAATAAGTAAAATAGGCGTTAGAATTTAGATTGAAAATGCACTGAATATGAAGCTAGCACTTCGAAAATACGGAACAGCTAGTAAATTATATAAACGCTTGAATTCATATTACGTTGTTTAAGTTTGCCCGAGTAGTTTGGAACTCAATCGGAGTTCATAATTATGAGCAAGACATCCTAACGACGGAGCCAGGTGACCTGCCTAGATGGTGGAAATTATTTAAAGAAACTGCAACTGCATTATGCAAGTATTATTATTATTATATTCAGTCAGGGGGTGCTTCTGTCTATTGGTCTGTCCGACCATTAGACAGGGCTTCGGGTACGCGCTCCCGGCTCTCCGAGCTACTGTAGTCACTACCCTATATCCTTCCAGTGACTACAGTAACCCCCACCTACAAACCCTTTATTCCTCATCATACATCCTATCCATTTACCCCGTTTCTCCTATCCCCCCTCCTTTATAACGAGAACATTCCTAAGGAGGGTTGGCGTCAGGCAGGCGGCCGGCTAGTAAAATTCATGCCAAAACATATTTGCAGTATGGCCACATATGTTCAGGAGTGCGATAGGGTTAGGGCGTTCCCCGCAGGCGACGCGCAGGGGCAGCACCCGGCACCTGCGAGAAGTATGCAAGGGTTGTTGCACTACTCCGGGCGAGTGCAACGTAAGAAGCGAGCCAATGACAGATTGATTGCTGTGAAAGTGATATTGCAAGATATTATTCTGAATGTGATAAGTGTGTATGCCTCTCAGGTAGGATGTGATGATTGTGAGAAAGAGAAGTTTTGGATGGATTTCGATAGCATGATGACGGATTTTCCGGAGAATGACGAGATAATTGTGGGAGGAGATTTTAATGGTCATGTGGGACAAACAAGTGGAGAGTATGGAAGAGTACATGGAGGCTGGGGTTTCGGCAGCCAAAATAGCGAGGGAGAAGCAATTCTCCAAGCTGCTGCCGCTTTTGATCTTATAGTGGCTAACACTTGGTTTCAAAAAAAAGAGCAACACCTGGTAACCTACAACAGTGGCCACCAGATGATGATGACCCAGATTGATTATTTTCTGCTAAGGCGTAAACGTATCAACTGGGTCAAAGACTGTAAGGTGGTACCGGGAGAAGACTTAATCTCACAGCACAGACTCCTGGTGGTCGAATTAAAAATTCGGCTGAGCTCGAAAAGAACCAAGGAGCAGCTACCCCCAAAAGTAAAATGGCATATGTTAGAGAAGAATGAATGTGCAGTAGAATTCAGAAATAGAGTGGTAGATAAAATGATTGAGATGGGCGATATGAAGGATTGCAGCGTGAATGAGAGTTGGGAGGAGATGAGTAAATGTATGAAGTGCGTGGCAAAAAATGTTTTAGGAGAATCGAAAGGAAAACGTATGAAAGATAAGGATACCTGGTGGTGGACAGAGGAAGTACAGAGTGTGCTCAAGGAAAAGAAAGCAAGGTTTAAGGAATGGCAGCTGATGAAAGAAGGTAATGACTCGTTGAAAGAGAGTAAGAAAAAGAAGTATGATGAATGTAAGAAAAGAGCCAAAAAAGCCGTTGCCTTAGCTAGAGCAAAAGCCCTTGACAATATATACGGATTAATTGAGAAGCCGGAGGGCCAAAAGTATTTATACCGACTGGCTAAGGCTAGAGAGAGAAAGGCGAGGGATGTATCCCATATCAAGTGTATGAAAGATGAAACAGGAGTGGTTCTTACGGATGATAAAAGGATTAAAGAAAGATGGAGAACATATTTTGAAAAATTAATGAATGAAGAGAATGATTGGTACAAAATGCTTGAGAACAAGGCGAAGAATATTGGACTAGTGAATGTAATAAGTAAGGATGAGGTAAGACGGGCTGTGAGTGGAATGAAGAATGGGAAAGCATTAGGACCAGATGGAATACCAGTAGAAGCATGGAAGGTGTTAGAGGAGGATGGATGGGCGTGGCTGACTTTATTCTTCAATAAGATGTTGCATGAGGAGACAGTACCCAAGGAATGGTGCAGGAGTTACCTAGTGCCCATTTTCAAAAATAAGGGAGATGTCCAAGAATGCAACAATTATCGGATAATAAAGTTAATGCCTCATAGTATGAAAGTATGGGAGAGAGTAATTGAGCGAGCAGAGAGTGAGATTTCACGTAACCAATTCGGTTTTATGCCTGGTCGAGGTACGGTGGATGCCATTTTTGCACTTCGCCAAAATTGTGAAAAATACAGGGAGGCGCATAAAAATCTGCATATGGTATTCGTTGACCTCGAAAAGGCATATGACCGGGTACCGCGTGAAGTCTTGTGGTGGGCCCTCAAGAAGAAAGGAGTGCCTGAAAAGTACCTGAAGTTGATCCAAGCTATGTATGCTGAATGCCACACGCAAGTCCGGTCCGCAGCTGGAATCACAGCCAGATTCGATGTGGCTGTAGGCTTGCACCAAGGGTCGGCTCTTAGTCCTTACCTCTTCTTGTTGATTATGGATGCCATATCATCGGACATACAGGAAGAGGCACCCTGGTGCATGCTGTTTGCCGACGACATCGTCCTGGTAGCAGAAAGTGGACAGGAGGTGCAGAGCAAGCTGGAGGAGTGGCGGCAGAGACTGGAGAACGTAGGCCTTAGGATAAGCAGAACCAAAACTGAATACATGTTCTGTGACTTTGGCGGCCTCTCTAGTCCAAGCCCGGTTACACTCGACGGTATACCCCTACCAGTATGCTCCGACTTTCGCTACCTCGGTTCACTCCTGCAACACGACGGCGAAATTGACCGAGATATTCGGCAAAGGATCAACTCAGGATGGATGAAATGGCGACAGGTCTCGGGCACAATATGCGATCCTAAAATGCCTTTGAAATTCAAGGGACGCATATTTAAGGCGGTTATAAGGCCTGTCGTATTGTATGGAGCTGAGTGTTGGGCTACTAAGAAGATGGATGAAAAACGATTACATGTGGTAGAGATGAGAATATTGCGATGGATGTGTGGAGTTACGAGAATGGATAAGATTAGGAATGAATACGTGAGAGGTAGTCTGAAAGTGGCGCCTATAGACGAGAAAGTGAAAGGAAGTCTTGGTATGGATTGATTATCATTTATGCGAAGAGATGATATGTATGTAGGTAAGCAAGTGATGAATATGAAGGTAGAGGGATGGAAAGGGAGAGGGAGGCCAAGGAAAAGATGGATGGACTGTGTGAGGATGGATATGAAAGAGAAAGGGGTAAATGATCAGATGACGGGCGACAGAAAAGAATGCAAGCGAAGGACGTACTGCGCCGACCCCAAATAGATTGGGACCAGGGCAAGAAGATGATGATTATTATTATAAACACCGATAGAAAAATACTATAAGATTATATACACATTATGAGTGTAAATCTGTTCGTTTAAAAAATAATTCTCGTATGCAGAGTGCAACGAATGAACTCTCAAGAGCTTTGTATAAATGGAGTAAAATCAATCGGAATGAATTTTTATTTACCATGTCAAATGCTTTTTTTAAGAAATCTCTAGGAATAACTCCTGTATCGTGGAGGTCTTTACAAATATACAATCAACGGGCATAATGAACACCCAGACTCGAAACAGCAAATTATGGATGACACAAAGTGTTGTCCTGCGTGGAGATCGAACCCATAACACTCGGCGCAGTGTAAACGGCGAGGCAAAATATGTTTTCTTGATAATTATAGTTATCAATTACCACTTAGCATAGTTTTATTATTTATTGTAATATTTATTATTGTTTTTTTTTATAGACTCACGCCTGTATCCCCGAAGGGGTAGGCAGAGGTATAATATTACACCCACATTTCGCCATGAATCTTAAGTCCCACGTGATAGGGGGCGAGCCTATTGCCGTTACCGAGCACATCACCAGACTTCGGACTGCTACTGAGAATTCGGAAAAACCCGGTAACACTTTTTGCCCGACCCGGGAATCAAACCCGGCACCTCCGATCAGTAGTCGCATACGCTATCCACTGTACCACGCAGTTATTGTAATAATATGTAATAAGTGTACCAATTTAGCAATTTAACAATACAAGTCACACATGGCTATATGAAACGCAACTATGTATATTCGTGTCATATTTCTCGAAATCAATTTGAAAGTATCATTGTCCTCGCACGCGAACATCAGAGCAATTTGATGATCTTTCACCGATACGAAATGTCAGCGTATTGTTTGTTAGTTATTGACAAGGTAACACGAATAACACATGTATATATGATGTTTCGATTTCTGTTATTATAGAAGGACCTCGATCATTATAGTTGATTTGCTATGAGCTGTTGGGTGGGTTCAATAAAGATCGAAAAGTTGTTTGAAACCGATGTCTTTGAAGCTGCAACTATGAAATTTGGATTTTGACAGTTAGTATTATAAAGTCCGTGTGGTGACGAATTAAGAATACGGATTGTCCTACCCCATATCATCCCATGGGTGTCGTAAGAACCGACAGAAGGAGTATATTATGCAGAGAACAGGATTGTAAGAGAAGGAAAACTTGATACAAACTCTATACCAACCCGTTTGGCCAGCGTGGTATAGTAGGCCACTTCCTCCTTTCAAAGGAGAGGCCTAGTCCAGCAGTGGACTGTTAAAGGCTGATGATGATGATTATAAAATGAAGTCTCCAGTTGTCCTGTCAGTCTGTGTGAATGCGATAAACACAAAAACCACCGAACGAATCTTTGTACAGTTTTCATTTTCAGATAGTGTGATTCCTGAGGATGATTAAGGTGTTTAATTCACACGGGCCTATGTATATATTATTACTAGAGGACGCCAGCAGCTACGCCTGCATTCTTTTTTTAAATTCACTCGTTTTGGCCGATCCCGTGGGAATTTCGGGAAATCCCTTCTTAGTGCACCCCTACGGTCCCCAAGGAACATACATGCCAAATTTCAGCTTCCTGCGCCCAATAGTTTCGGCTGCAGCGTGTCTGTCAGTCAGTCAGTAACGCACGGATATTATATATTAAGATTATTTTTTATTATAGACTCACGCCTGTCTCCCCGAAGGGGTAGGCAGAGGTTTACACCTCTCCTCTTCATAGTAATGTGGGTGTAAAAGTAATATTACTATTACATGTATTCGCCATGAATTTTAAGGTAACACGAAATAAGGGGCGAGCCTATTGCCGTTACCGGGCACATCACCAGACTCCGTGCTACTACTGAAAATTCGGGAAACCCCAGTAACACTATTGCCCGACCCGGAAATCGAACCCGAGACCTCCGATCAGCAGTCGCATACGCTATCCACTGGAACACGGAAGCAGCCTATGTATATACGGGATATTAAATCCAAATGTGTACGGCATGACCATTATTGCAACGAAGATAACATAAATACCTACAAGCCGATACTAAACACGTCGTATGGTATTGCGTCGAGTGTCGTAGGTTCGATCACCACATGAGTCAATGCGCAAAAAATCTTGTAAGGTAGAGAGCTTTTGTGTCCGTAGTTTGACTGTTTTCCATATTACATAGTTTATTATGACATGAAAAACAACGTTATTTAACTACGCCAGTAGGTACTATGTTAGATTTACTTATCATACATTTTGAGTGCAATATTAAACTTCACTATTCTTCACACAAATTCAATTCTTGCGCTCACTTACAAAATCGCCCAGAGGTACGACGCAACGAATTCCCGCTTTTTTATAATTTATTTAGTATATTCACTACTTCCTTGTAATTCTAAAGACGTTTTCTTCAATAATTCGTGAGGCGAACCGGCGCAGGTTTTTTGCTGGCATGAAATTGAGATTATTTTTCGGCGAAACTTAATAAGCGCGGAATAAAAAATGAGTGTACTGTTTAAATTCTACCTACTACTTCAAATTTTGTTCTTAAGTTAATTCATATTATTCTTGTACCGTCTCGACTCCCTACGTCACAAAGTATGAGTAATGCATTACTAATTTGCTTAAGTCTGTGTGTATTTTAATTTTTTTTATAGTCTTACGCCTGTATCCCCGAAGGGGTTAGCAGAGGTGTAATATTACACCCACATTTCGCTATGAATTGTAGGTCCCACGTAATAGGGGGCGAGCCTATTACCGTACCGGGCACATTACCAGACTCCGTGCTGCTACTGAGAATTTCCTAACGGAAAAACCCAATCACACTTTGCCCGACCCGGGAATCGAGCCCGAGACCTCCCAATCGCACGCGCACATTTATGCCGCGAGACCAACGAGGCAGTCAGTATTTTATATACAGTTATTATTTCAAGTATAGTGTTCTTGTAAAAGTAAATCAAAAGAAACACTGCCGTAAGTAGTCTATCATAGTCAATTGGACAAGCTTAATTCCACGGTCATTCGCTGATCACGCCTGATGCAGGTCGGTCGAAACCTTGTATAAAAAAATAAGGCGGTAGTACTTAAGGACTGATAATTAAGTACCTGCTTGAGTCATCATCATCATCGATCTGGCTTTATTCCAATTGCATCCAACATTTCTCGCCTTGGAGCCCAGGGTCCGCTTACTAGCCTAACCAGATTTGACAGAATATCAGCTTTTCTACGGAGCGACTGCCGTCTGACCTCCGCAACGCAAAGGAATAGCCATATTCAATGGTTTAGACCAGTATCAAATTATTTGAGGGTACTGACTCCCCGTAACGACTGACAAAGATCTTCATGACAGCCCACGAGACCAACGGCTTAGCGCGTTCTCCAAGGTACGGGGCAGGCGATAATTAACAATTAGTACCTGCATGAGTGAACCCTATTAATAAAAACCTTGACGTACTTAGGTTGTAGTATTTTAAAATTATTCATCATATTACCCTACTCAAGAATCAACCTCAAGACTTGACAGTAAATCATAAATTTAAACAAACGGACCATTCTTCTATATTCACAATATAAGCTTACGCTCCACCGTTTAACCCACTATAATATTCAGACAATATCTTACCGTAATGTCTAAGAATATAAATTTCAAGTACAGCAGCACTTAGGTAATATGTATTCAGTCAGGGCGCCGACGTGGAACGGTGCAATCTACTGGATTTACGTCACCAATCTGTAAAATTGAGCGCACTTGCGGCGAGCTTGAACCGTCCATATTTTGATCTGAACATTCTACACGCCTGTGATTAGAGTAATGTGTGTTGAAACTGGTGTCTGGGAAATGTATGTTGATATAAATCATATCATTATTTTTATTTTTCTTTGTTTTTTGTGGATTTAATTTTTAACCGTGCCCTAATCCTCTTAGATCATTTGCACAGACACACCTAATTAATAATCCTAACATTCAATTAATAACAATAACTAGGCGATTGAGTCTATATATAAAAGATACTCCGCATGTATGTATATGAAATATCGGTCGGTTCTATGTATACTTAATGCTATATTTCTATTTTTTGTACTAAGTCATGAAGCGGTTCATACAATACATACTACCTACCAATTTTCGAATGTGTAGTCTCAAAAGTTTCGGAATAGAGTAGCTGTGACTTACAATCAGTCAAACAGACATGGAGAATCTATAAGGGTTCAGTATTTTGCTATTTTTGGCTACGATACCCCAAAAATGGCATATCACCAAAAATATTCACATCTGAAATAAAACAGCCAAAACGCCCGTCAGTTTTCATGACAAGAATTAAAAAAATAACGTTTTCACGCTGCTAAGTCCAGCAGAGAGAAAAACAAATAAAGTTCCAGCTGCAAGTGAGATAGTGCGACGGAACACAGGAGACAAACGGAATGTGAGTAGGTTAAAATTGGGGCTTCTGCATCACTTGCTCTCGCGTCGCCGCTCGAGCTGCGTGATACAGAAGCCCCAATTTTACAATCGAGATCGATTAATATAAATGTGATCTGCATCACTCAGAACAAAGTGAGCTGACGCAGACGCTCCCAATAATACCGTTGTTATCTGCGATCCGTCTGATTCACGATATAATATTGTATTTCATTCACCGACATATCATTGTAGTAGCAATGCAATGGGACAACTTACTGTCGTTTCTAGTTTGAGATGCTAATGTAACAACATTCTCAAGTAAGACTGCTGTGTTCAGTCGACGCCATCAGTCCGACCGGTTGTTGTGTGTATCATAATCTGGTATGGTGGCGAACTGACATAGCCAAGCAAAAATTATCGCGCGCACTTAAATAAGTACAATAAACAACAATATCATGTTCGATCACGGCACATCGTTGCATCGAAACGATTTGGTGCACATCTTGTACTAATGAATGCATAGGCCTTCCGTATAATGAGAGGTTAGCTTTTACTAGCAACTATAACTCAATAATAGAGTTGTGGACACTACCACAATGCAACAATATAGCTGAGTGTGCACATCAATTGCACATATTTGTCACAGACTAATCTTATGCCTTGCAATGTTTTCTTTTATACGTAATACTTTTTCTGTGTCTGTGACAAATAAATAGTTTTTCTTTTTTTTTTGTTTCTTTCTTAGTAAGTAGCCAACAGTAGGTATTATGGAGACATAATAATTACTTATAATACAAAAAAAATTAAGTAAAAATAAACATAAAAACAAAATCCAAACCGGAACAATACTCATTTGTTCCGTGCGGGAATCGAACCCGCAACACGCACAATGCACCAAGCATTAGTTGCTGCGTATATTAAACCTACTATTTACATTGTGATGCGAGTCATACTCTTAGCCAATGCGCCAAACCTGTCGTCAAAGATGTGATAAAATATTGGACCACTTTGTCTTAACATGACATGTATAGAATTATCCAAGAGAATCAATAACTCAGTACAAACGTTTATTTTTTATAATTACGATAGTAAAATCTTCTAATATATAATATATTTAAGTAGTAGACAATTAGGATTCTTGATGGATGATTTATATATCTTAGTCTTAAAACAAATAGCACTTTAAAATACAATAAATGTTAGATTAGGAATCACTTATTTCTTATAAGATTATTTAATTACTCTTTTAATAATAATAATTATGCATTTCATTTTCATCTACTACAGGCATTCAATCCAGCAAACCTGCCGTCTTTCTGATTTAGTCCAATCGTAAAAAGGAAATGGTGGTTTGATTAAAAACACTTGTAGGTTTTTATTACACCATACAGCTATTTCTTTTAGTATAAATTCATTTGCTTACTGCATCACTCACCTCGCTTCGCTCCGTTCGCAATGCAGAGCGCCCCAAAAATCACACTACTAACATGATCTGCGATACGGACGGTTGGCATTAGAAGTATAATATTATTTCATTCATCGATGCATCGTAATACTGGTAGCATAGTAACAATGTTTTTACTTGGGATGACATAATATAAACAACATTCTCAAGTTCGTTCGACGCGCTCAGTGCGGCTCGGGCACAGCGATGCATTCATAATAATTTATATGTACATACTGTTATCTTTGCACAGCTCGTTGATAATTTTAATGAATGAATGCAAAATCTTAACAATGTTGAAAGTAGGATCGGGTGGCTCCCGGGTTCGATTCCCGGGTCGGCCAAAGTGTTATTGGGTTTTTCTGTTAGGAAATTCTCAGTAACAGCATGAAGTCTAGAAATGTGCCCGGTACGGCAATAGGCTCGCCTCCCTATTACGTGGGACTTAAATATATCTGGCAAAAAGTGGGTGTAGTAATACACCTTTGCCTACCTCTTCAGGGTTACAGGCATAAGACTATGAATGTATGTACTTATGAATTATATAATTGTTTTATCCACAACTAGCTTTTGCCTCTGACTTCGTCTACATGGAACTTGAACCCACGGTCACTCGGATTCCAGGTGATGCGGACGTATCGAGATAAAGCAGATTGACTGTACGTGTAGTGTTCGATCGATTAATATAAATGTGTTCTGACTTCTGCGTCACTCAACTCGCTTCGCTCGTTTCGCGACGCAGACGCCTCCAATAATACCTACTTTTGTTATCTGCGATCCGTTTTATTCACGATATAGATTATTAACATTATATTTTCAGCTTAGAATAATAACACCTATTCTAAGGTTTTCAGGTTAGGAATTTAACTCCCTGTCTTAGTGACCAATGTAACTGTTCTCTTTGCTGAGTTTTTTATTGTACTTATGAATGTGTATCAATTCATGTAATATTCCAATCATAGTATATATTAAAACTAAATGGGTATGTTAGTGAGTATAGGAAACGATTAAGTAAAATGAAACAATCCATATTGTATCTTTTAAAAAAAGTTTATTATCAAAGCACCATTTTTTTAAGCACATAACATTTTTAATGCACATATTGAGTCATGATAGATACAATTGTACAAATCTCCGGAATATTTATAGCGATCATATAGGGTTAACAAATTAGGACAACCTTTATCTTCTAAATTAATTACATTAACACTATTTAAAATATTTTTCAACCATGACACTTTTTCAAGACCTTTAACGAAAACACACTTATCTTTTAAGATATCTAAAACTAAATATTGATAATTTGAGTAAGGTATAAATCCTTCGCTCCAGTATATTTTTCTATTACGCTCAATCCAGCAAACTTGTTATCTTTCCGATTTAGTCAAATCGTAAAAAGGAAATGGCGGTTTGATTAAAAACACTTGCAGGCTTTGATTACACCATATAGCAATTTCTTTTATTATAAATTCATTTGCTTCTGTTTTAAAGCCTTGGATGTCTACAATAGCAGTCATGATAATCTACGCACGATGTTGCTCAGAGGTTTGTATTCCACAAGACGGTCGTTTATAATCAAACAGTATGCAGTTGTCTTATCTGGTATTTGTGTTGAACATTCAAATTCCAATCTTACATCCACTGGACCAGTTTTTAAACTATCGTTTTGCCTCGAGCAGTCTAAGATGAAGACTGGGGCCTTTTCTTTGAAATCCTGCAGATCAAGCAACGGTTCTACCGGAGAGTTGTAATACGACTGGCGAAATTTCACATACATTTCATATAATATACTATATTTGTTCTCACAAAACTTTAAAGATAAAGGCTCATAAGGATAATATTGCGAATTTAAAAAGAGCGTAACATTTGTCACCTCACAATGATCAAATACAGAACTGTCCTTAGTTCTATTATTTTTTCTATTAGTTTGCAAGCAAAAAATGACATACCGAGGCTTTTCTAATTGAGAAGCAGTCTTTACTGACCAAGAATGCTTTGTGGTTTTAGGTAGTAAAGGATACTCATCTAAATCCCAATTTCTAAAGGCCATCTGAATAGGTTTATCTCTTTCTAAGTGCTTTAAAAGTATTAAACGTTCTCGATCGGAAACTTTTATATGTGGTACTCTCCATTGAATTCTCTGTATATCTATTTGAAGCTGAACGACTTCATCAGTAAGAATAATACTATTTAAGTTAGAATTACTCCTATTCAATATAAGTTCGTGTTTACAATTTATCACAATTTTATTGTAATCCTCTGCAAACCCTAAAATCTTATTTAAGGGCACCACAACGCTAAAATGTCCATCACTTTGGAATCCGTTTAAATTCCAACCCCATAATGCAGAAACTTTACTTTCTGCTTCATTAAATGAGATGTATGACTTTATTGTTGATGTTATTCCAGAATTTTTTATACGATCTATTTCAATTCCATTCATTTCGTACCTGATGTCTTGGAACAAGTACATAACAGGGTTATTAGTAAACGTAACAGCTTTCTTGATCTGATGCCCATCCTTACCGAACAGCTTTGCTTGACCTTCGATGTAGATGGAACTGGCTGATGGTAGCACGTATATATCTTGCTGGTGTATAGGGATTCTGATTTCATCGTTTTCTCTAAAACTGTTATTGTAGGGATTGTATGAATGGATTTCATAACTTTCGATCGAACTATCAAAGTGTGGTAAATCGGTAATCTGTAGTATACTCATACTTTAAACCCTAAAGCTTTAAGAAAATCTTTATTTGATTTAGTCAATTTCTTTACGTTTTTCTTACGTCTGTGCACCTTTATGGTCGTTGACGGAATAGGACGTTTTATTTTCACTGAAGGGTTTTTATAATATACTATCATTTTGCTTTTCTTAAATGAAGACGTAATTGAATATTTTCTTCACCAAAGTCAATACGGTAACCAAACTGATTTACAATCTTAACAAATATGGATGAAATTATATTTTTGTTAACTGGAAAGTAAATAACGTTCTGAGGTATTTCTATGTAGCCGTGACTTGGAGCAGTATCAGATATAAATTCATGCATAAAATGAGTCGGTAATCCGTTGCAGTATGAACCGTGTACAAGATCACATTCAATTCTGATAACAGCTGTTAAACTGCTGTTATTAACGGGCACATTCGGTCTTGTTTTTAATACTGAAAAGTATAGTAAACCGCACTCGTACTGATCAGATAAATGAAGAGGTGGTTGAAAATACGAAATCAGTTCCGATTTATTTCCAGAGATGGTAACCGTAGTAGACATGCTTGCATACTGAACTCTTTTAGATGATCCTTTTTATTTTATTTCATGATTATACCAAACATTCTTTAAGAAATTTAAACATAAATGTCATAATTTTTCATAATTATATTGAATGTTAGAACCTACATATTTTATAAATTCCTTCGGAGGTTTAAGATTTCCATAACTGTCAAAATACTCAACATAATCATTATATTTTGCATAGGCTACCCAATGAGAACCAGGATTTTTTGAACTATCCAAATTAATAACTCCACATTCTTTTTATAAGAACATTTAGGGAGCTCATCTCTCATAAAGACACCTCTAAAATAAGGAATTCTATTCCCGTACTTTAAAATGTCAAAATTAGTTAAGGCCCGTTTGGGTAGCCGATATCTTAGTTTTTTTCTTTTGATACGAAAATTCCAAGGCCGCCTTTATGTGGTTTAAGGTGTAGTCCTTTCCCAATACATAGAGCTTCCATTTTTGTATTATGTCTTCTCGATTCTTCATACAGCTTTTTAGCCATTTTGAATTCATTTATGGTTTTAGCAATACCAGCTGCACCGCCTGCTAAAGCTCCCACAGCTGATAATCCCGCAAAAATAGGAATCAAAGGTAATACTCCCCCAGTTTTTGGAATAGGAATAACGCGAGGGAGCTTAATCGATGAATCATCAGCCAATTCTCTAGTAGCGGCAATAGCTAATTCTATTGCCATTTTCTTGCTCTTCGGTTTTAATTTTTTGATATGCCTTTTTGCTTTTGTAATAACAGATTTTAATTTACTTTTTAACCTTTTTCCAGGTGTAATTTTTGGAGAAGGCTTTTTGTCCAAACCAGAACCAGTTTTAATTTTTGCTGACATAGCCTTACTTACTAAGCGTGCCGCGAGTTTTTCAGCTATACTGGTATCGGAAGCAACCGCTCGCTCTTTCGCCATTTTTAACAAAATTAAATCAGCCTTATGTCGATCCTTTAAGTTTGATGACTTGTGATATGCAATATCGTGATCTTTGCAGTATTCGTCCAACTTATTTACGCCGTTATCTCCTTTTGTTAGTCTTTTTATTAATTTAGTACCTGGGCCACAGTAATTATATCCTGGTAAGTGTAATTCAAATGGTAAATTATTAATAAGCCAATTGAGAAGACTACTCTCTCCAAAACACATTATAAGACTGATGATTCCGGTTTGAATACTTTAATAAATAGTTATGTGATTCGAGTTTGTTAACGTTATTTTATTTATAATATTACATTCGATTTATCAATCCAACTGCTTTCAGCTGAAGACAAACCTAACCATTTTACTAAAACTCTGTTACCTTTTCTTCTAAGAACTTTCTCGACTAGATATATATTGGGATGTTTTGTTTTTTGAAGTTCTTGTGTATAAAATGCTCCTAAAATAAGCAGACCTCTGATAGTGTCTTCAATTAAGTAAGTTATAGGAGTTGTATTTTGTATTTTACGAATTTTAAATATTTCTGTTGACCAGTTGGGAGTATAACCTTTTTCAAATGTACCTTTGTATTTACTGATACGCACATAATCACCTACTTTGTACTTGCTTTTTAAATTATCATTTTTTGGCAACTTTAAATACCTTTCTAATATCAGTTTTTTATTCATATTGTTGACATTAGCAGGGATTTCATTAATAGTGCGATGGTGAGTGTGATTGTATTTGTAAATAACATCATTGAGGGTATTATTTACCCAATTGTAATTGCCTTTTAAACTAAATTTCTTATAGATTTTAGATTTCAATGTTCTGATAAATCGTTCGACTATTGAAGCTTTTTTTGTTGAGAAGGTTGAATAATGGTTAATATGAAACGATTTCATAAGCTTCTGAAATTTGTTATTATAAAATTCTGTTCCATTATCGGTTTGCAGATTTTTAGGAACACGCCCTTTATCCAACAAAGTTTTGAAAGAGTTATACACATCTTCTTTGCTTTTACTTCTCATAGGAAATGCCCAAGCATATTTCGAAAATGAATCAATAACGGTAAGAATATATCTATAATTTTTATTTTCTTTTGAAATTGATTGCAAATCAATTAAGTCTGCTTGCCACAAGTCATCTATATCTCTCATTACAACATGTCTTCGCGGATAGTTCACTCTCGCATTTTTATGAATTTCGTTTACCACGTCAGCTTTGCTCATGTTCACAACTCAGTAGGTATGTTTGTCTCGAATTCTGCTATAATACTGAATAAAAAGCATATTATTAGGACTATTTATTATTTAATTATGTCAGCTTCTTTTAACTCTTCGATTATTGATAAAATTTCATTATCATGATTTGTATTACCAGCATGTCGGGAAGCAATTAATAGTTTCAATCTTTCAACCAGTTCGTTAGGATCGTCCCAATATACCAAGTCAGTGCTATTTTTGTATTTCTTTAACGTTGGTAAGCTTCCTCCAAATTTAGTGACAATATTATTGTTTGACGAATCAGAAAACAATGGTTTGATTATTTCACGATATTTTATACCTTTATCGCCTCTAATTTGCCCATTAGGATTGAAATCTCTCTTATGTGCATTTGTATAATGCAACATATCTTTATAGACAAGTTTATCTTTGCTCGATATTTGTTTCAAATCAGGTTTTCTTCGAAGTAAAAGTTCTTTTAAACCAGGGGTTAAATTGAAGCTTTTGTCACCAACTTTAATTAAAATGATATTATCATTATTTGCACTATCTATTTTAGAAAACGAAACTATTGAATTACCCATTAATATTTTTTTGTTTTCACTCCTTATTCCAAATGGTATGTTTAGGTCATAAATATCATGGATATCACGACCCTCTAATGATATTTCTAAATCATCCGGTAATTCCGTCTGGGGAGGCTTTTTAACGTTCAGTACAGAATTCAGTTCTGGGTCATAGCATTCTTCAAACTTAGTAGATGAGCTAGTATTAATGTCATCTAATTCCACGTCTTCAAAATTAGAGTGTGTATCTCAAAATTTTGTATTTTTTCTAATGTTTTATTTGAATCAACTAGAGTTTTAAGGAGATCTATGACAGGTTTTAACATTTTTTCAAGTGATAAGTTCGTAGAGTGTTCCTGGTTTTTCATTTGTTTTATTTTCTTCTTTATGGAGTCTACAGACTTCATTAATTCTATTTTAATATTTTTCTCAATGTTATACTTATTAACAACTGTATTCAGCTAAAGAACAAATTATACTGAATTTGATTTGCCATGTTAATTACTTATATATATATATATATATATATATATATATATATATATATATATATATATATATATATATAATTATATATATATATACATATATATATATATATATAAAATTATATATATATTTACATCCTCATGTTGATATTGCGTCCCACATGGCGGTTTTTACCGATGATGTTGCGTCCGACTGACTTGTTGCGTCCTGTATACGGACGCAAGATTGACCATCTCTCAAATTGAGCCAGCAGCCATCAAAAGATCAGTACAATGCATGGGTGAAATATTGGCATGGACGTAGTTTTGTCACGAGAGTGAATTTCGGCGTATTTTTTAGTTCCGCAGTGTGCCGCGCGAATTTTAGAGGCCGCTACTGAAAGATGTATATTAATGGCGTATATTCATTATTTAGGTTACATACATCATGCCGATAATATTGCTTCCGTAATTCTAATTAAGTATAATAAAAAGTTTTTATCGATTCTAATTAGCGATTTAATTGCGTCCAACAAAACGGCGCAAATAAGGAGATGGCTAGCGTGAGGGGGCGGAGTTAGCACGCGGGTTGCAACCTGTTAGAGGCCCGCAACGTAATTTTGTTTACACCGTTTTGACTAGCCAGCCGGGGCGGATGCAAAAACACTTGTGGTGTGAAGTGGAAGTAAAATAACCAGCAACATGAAAAAAAGTGCCAGGTTACTTTCATTTGCAAGTAACTAGTATCATGAAGTTCAATTAAAATGATTAATAGGTAATAGGTAAATGAGTATTTTTAAGTTAATAACTTACTTGTAATCAAATTTTTAGCTGAGAGTAAATATTATACATACACACATACATATCGTCACGCCTTTTATCCCCGAAGGGGTAGGCAGAGGTGTATTTCTACACCCACTTTTTGCCAGATATACTTTAGTCCCACGTAATAAGGGGCGAGCCTATTGCCGTACCGGGCATATTTCCAGACTCCGTGCTGCTACTGAGAATTTCGTGACAGAACAACCCAATAACACTGCCCGACCCAGGAATCGAACCCGGGACCTCCCGATCCCACGCGCACATTTATGCCGCGAGACCAACGAGGCAATAATAAACATAACTATCAAACGATGTAACAACATTCCTTCTTTAAGTGAAAGGGTGCATTTGTAAGAAAACCTACTTTTTACCTCAAATTTTTTACGCATATTTAACGGTTTTATTTAGCTTGACCAGTTTATTTGTTTGTTTGGGTCAAAGGACTATGGGCAAAAATGTATGGGCTCCGTCCCCATATACCAACACACATGGAAATGATGCCATTGTGTACCATAAGTATCCACTATTTGATTAAAATCCTTCTTTTTAGTTAAGTCCATGGGATATATCCATAAAAAAAACAATTGATTATTATTAATTAACCTATATTTTCATTTTACACTTGCAAGTTATTTAAACACCATGGTTATATTACAGTAGAAAACATGATTTAGTAACGATACAAAATAAAAATAATGTATTTTTAATCATATACTTACATGATTATGAACGAATAATACGAAAATAAAAAAACTAAAGTTGAAGATGTGGGAAAAAGGCTGCTAACCTTAAATGGAACTGGGAGGGCCATGTTAGCCGTATACATGAGGATCATTGGGCGAAAATCTCGACACTGTGGGTGCAAGAAAATGGTCGTCGTCGCCGGGGTTGGCCCCAAAAACTGTGGCGAGATGACCTAGACGCCTACCACAAGAGTTGTCTTGAGATTGCAGGCGACAAGAGAGCGTGGAAAGATCTGGGGGAGGCCTTTACCCAGCAGTGGGACAGTACAAGCTAAAGAAAATTATAACATAACGAATATAAATGAATGAATCATGTAAATTAATTGTCTTCTAATATTCATTCTTACAATGCTCATAGTAGGCAAATAACAATAGAAATAGAGTGTTAATATTACTGGTCTTTTTTATATACTATATTGACGACCGGTTGGCGCCGCAGGAGTGTAAGCGACTGCTACGTCGCAGGTCGCGGGTTCGATTTTCGCTCAAGTCAAACATTTGTGTGCATGAACATGGATGTTTGTCTTGGTCTGGGTGTTTCTATATATAATATGTATATATTTACAAAAAAAAGTATATATGCATGTTTATCCAGTATCTAGTACCCACATTACAAGCTTCTGCTTAGTTTGGGACTAGATGGTGTTGTGTGAATGTGGTAGAATATACCAGAACTTCCTATAATATACAAATGAGTAGGTATTTTACAATTAATCGTTAATAATGCGTTAACGAAATATTTTTTTAAACGTTAATTACTATGACCACCCCATGCATTTGGGCAACGTCGCCATAGTAAAAATATATCATCTTGCCAAGATGTGTCGATTGAGCTACATTTCATTTCTGTTGATGGGTGGGGACGATTCCGCCCATGGTCCTTTATAACAAAAATATGTCTAGTGTTGTTGATTGACTTGATTGAATCGCGAAAAAATTTGTAATTTTATGATTATGGTCATGGGGTATATTAATATTGTACTTAATAACTCGGCAAAAATAAAGCTTGATGGTATTACCGATACAATTCCTTTCTTCTTGATGCTTCCTTAGTTGGGCCCCTTGATGGCACTTGGTTACTTCCTTTGATGCCACCATGGTTATAGGTCGCGCCACACTAGTTAGCGGATGTTAAATAAGCTACAAGCTGCGCAATATTTAATCAACGCGGAGCTTTATTTGAGGTTCAGTCAGGATTGGATATTGCGCAGCTTGTAGCTGACTTCACATTCACCAACTTGTGTGGCGCGGCCTCTACGTCCCTTATTATTTTCTGGTTGCTTCCCTTGATGCCTCGCCCGATATCCACTGGTTGTCTTTATATATTTCTTTACTCCGTCTAACCTGTTATGATGATCGTGGAGTGAGTGGGTCAGTTGTCGGTGACTAATTATTTTTCACCAAAGATGGCACACAACGGATTTTAATCGTGTACAAAATTCGAATAGTTCACTCAAATTGATATATACTACTCAAAACAAAATAAGGGCCACTAGTTTATTTACATTTAAGTGCACTTTAGTAAACTGAAAGTGACTGATAAGTTGCATTATATTGATATTACGAACTCTTTGGTGTTTGATCTCTTTTATGCTGGTGTTCGTGTTCCTAATTTGAAAAGTATTGGTCATCATTCCAAGCAAAAAAAAAATTTATGTTATTCTTAAGTTTTTCTTCGATTGTCTTCCTAACTTGTCTCGGTTATTTTAGGAAAAAAGTTTTACTTTTCAATTTTAATTGATTCATTTATCATCTCGCGTTAATCATGCCACCATTACGAAGGCACATGGATACAATTACGGCAACCAGAGCCATTACTATGATTCAAGAAGGCCGTTCTCATCGTTACGTGGTTTGCAGTTGGGATTTTCTTAAAGAGCTGTTCAAAATGTATGGAATCGCTTCCTAGAGACCGGCAGTGCTGCTAGGAGACCCGGTTGCGTATTTAAAAAGCCTATACCATTAGAGTGAAAATGCAAACTGAACTGGCTTAGCTTTTGTTTGACAAAAACTTGACGAAACCCTAGTCTATTCTAGTACAGAAATTAACCGAAATCGCGTAGACTTTGTAGGATAAATTCATTCTAACATTGCAGCAACAAATGCTATTCAATTTGGGTCTAGGTTTGGGAACACAATGTGCCTAGTGCCTAGTTTTGGTTGGTTAGGTGTGACTGTATGTAGGTAATTCAAGTAACTAAATAGGTTATGTTAGGTTCTCTTTTGACCCTTAACCCAAAAATAGGAGCCCTGCGAAGCAGGGCTCCGTCAACTTAGTTTATATTATATCAGTAAGTAGACTTTGTAGCCAATTTAGTTTTTAATTAACTATTTTTGGGTAAAGGGTCAAAAGAAAACCTAACATAACCTATTTAGTTACTTGAATTACATACAGTCGCACCTAAAAAACCAAAACCATGTTTGAAAAAACGGTTTTCACGTTGAACCCTGGTCAGAGTGACACGGGTGTCAGTGATCAAACTATACGTAATCGATTGCACGAAGATCAGCAAATGTCAAGACGACGAGTTGTTCTAATTCCTCTGACCAGGGTTCAACGTGCAAACCGTTTAAGATTCTCCCGTCAGTATTTGAACTGGGGGATTAATCAGTGGGGCAAGGTGCTTTTTACAGACGAATGCAAAGTAAAATTTTTCAACCATGATCGGCGTGTTAGGGTGTGGAGACCACGCGGCGAGTGGTTTACGGAGTCCTGCATCCACGAAGTTGAGAATTCAACAATTGTTAGCCTATATTATAACCAATAAAATTATTTTGTAGTTACATAAGTTAAACAATTGTCTTTATTGTTTTCATGGTACAGCAAAAAATCTTAGTGGCCCTTATTTTGTTTTGAGTAGAATATATATATATATATATTTTTAATTACTCTAAATTTTTCAAAAACAGCTCAGCTGATTTCGATAAAATTTGAAAGGGACCAACATTGAAGTATGACCTATGAAAAAAAGAACCATTGAAAACGGTTCCTTATTGGCGGAGTAATCCGCGAAATAAATATACAAAAAAACATACAGTCGAATTGATAACCTCCTTCTTCAAGTGGATTATAAATCAAATAACTTTGACTTGCAATATAATTCTTAAACTACTAGTACGATTTAAATGAAATTTGGAAATGTACCTCGTCATATGATATTCTCTTAGTTAGGTATTAAACATTCAGACGTCTAGGTTATCCATATAGGCTAAATTGCACCTGGAACCCGACATCCTAAGATCGGATATAGTAACGGCCATTGGATCGTTAAAAACTAACAAAGCGCCAGGTCTGGATCAAATTACAGCTAAAGTGTTGTAGGCTCTGGGTGAAAAAGGTGTTGACACACTGCACAACATCTGCAACCACGTATAATGGAACGGCAAGTGGCCCAAGGCCCATAAAAGAGGTTCGACCAAAAAATGTGATGCTTTAATTTGTCACGCAAGCAAAGTCCTGTTAGACATCATAAACAACCGGGTCCGGTATTATCTTGACTGGCAGATCCCGCAAGAACAGGCCGGTTTTGTCAAGGGAAAAAGCACGCGTGTACAAATATTAAACGTCAGGCAAATTGTGGAAAAATGCTACGAGTTTGACACACCTGTCATAATGTGCTTCGTCGACTATAGCAATGAATACAAATTTTACTTAATAGAAGCGTATTTCTTATGGATGTCGTGTGCCGATTAAAGTTGGCGTATTGACGGTTGTCAGTGTAGTACGTAGTTGGCGGCGCTGGCGTCGTTCTCCGTCTTTCTTGCTCTCGTAGTTAAGTGACACAGGAGAAACTTTCGTCTCTCTTGCACTCGTAGAGTCAGGTGTCACAGCGCGACTGCCACGCCGCCAAGCGGCAATATGGGTCACACTGGTCACAGAAAGTTTGTCTTAAAAGCGCCAATAAGAAATACACCTCTATAAATAAATATCTATGCTCTATGGCTATAGTAAGGCATTTGACTGTGTCAACTGGGACTGTCTTTTTTTATTTATTTAAGTTTGCTAACAATTGTAACAGTCATACAAGCAAATATTATAAACATCTTACGATCTAGAGTAACAGTTACATCCAATTATAAGCAAACACCAATTCCACTTACAATAACAAACATAAGTAAGTATAACTAATAACAAGTTAAAAAAGTACGGATTACAGTTCAGTTTTTTTTTACATAGCATACCTTTTCCTGATATAAAAATTCGCCAAGCATACAGAAATACATTTATAAGAAAGTATTACATTTTATAGTTTTGCGAAATTTAGTAAGAGAATCAGCAAATATATCAACATCGTGATTAAGGTTAAGTAGCTTGCACATGCGAGGGACAGGAGAGGTAGAGCCTGAAACAGTATTTCTGGGTGGCGGATAAAGGAGACTGATGTATACTCTAGGATATTTGTATGGCACTCTAAAATTTATTCTATGAAGGAGTTGTGTACAGTCAATTTTATTGCGGACAAGTTTATATAAGAATACCAGGTCTAAATATTTTCTTCTCTTTTCAAGTGTTTCCATTCTGTATTTTTTAAGTTTATCCTGATAAGAAACTATTCATGGTAAACGCGGGGGTGACAAGTGCCACAGAAATCTTTTTTGAACTCTTTCTAGCCTGAAAATATGAACGGCATAATGCGGTCGCCAAACTACACTACAGTATTCTAAATGACTTCTCACAAAACTATTGTATAACAAAAATGTTGTATGAGGCTTGCGAAAATCCTCTCCATTTCTTACAATAAAGCCCAGAAATCTAGATGCTTTCCTAATGATCATTTCCAAATGAGGTACAAAGGTTAACTTTTTGTCTAACAAAACGTCTAAATCTCTAACACAATCACATTCATTTAATTCTACGCCGTTGATCGAGTATTTTGATGTTATTTGGTCAATCTCACGAGTAAACTTCATAAACTGACATTTATTTGGATTCAATTGCATACCATTGTTATGACACCATATAGACAACGAATCCAGATCTTTCTAAAGAATTAGGGCCTCATTAAGTGACTCTACAGGCTTAAAGATTTTAAGGTCATATGCTAATAGCAGGGCAGGGGTGAAAGCAGTCCGGCAGGTCATTGATAAACATATTAAATAATAATGGCCCTAAGTGTGATCCTTTAGGCACTCCGGAAGTTATGGAGCGTGTGGATGATTTGAAGCCATTCAATACAACCTTGGAGTCACGATAGCTTAAGTATGATTTTATCCACTTGTAGATTAGTCCACCAAATCCGTACATACATAATTTTTCTATGGAGATTCTTATCAGAACTGGGTGTACCTCATCACTTGATTGCACTTCCGCAATCTTTATATCACAAGAACCAAATTGTGGTGAGGATAGACGGTACGAAATCTAAACCATTCAGTTTTGAAAAAGGAGTTTGACATGGCTGCGTCCTTTCACCCATCCTATTCAATATAAACGGTGAATATATAGTGAGGCGTACTTGCGATATCTGGAAGGGAGGCATCACCGTTGGTGGACGCAAAATCTGTAATTTGCGTTATGCAGACGACACCGCCTTGCTAGCGTCAGATGACGCCGAGATGATCACCTTACTGGATAGGATGGAGCGCATCAGCAGTGAACTAGGTCTCTCTATAAACAGGTCCAAAACGAAGATCATGGTCATAGATCGCACAGGCAAGCTTGAGCCCACTGGGTCACTCAATTTAGAGACGGTTAACAGCTTTATATACCTGGGTTCAAGCATTAGTTATAATGGTTCTTGTGAATCTGAGGTGCGAAGAAGGATCGGGATGGCAAAAGGAGCCATGGCACTGCTGTCAAAGATATGTCAAGAATATCTCTCTGAAAACCGAGATCAATCTTGTATGCACTCTGGTGTTCTCCATATTCTTGTATGGCGCAGACACATGGTACTTGAAGAAAGATGACCGTGATCGCACTGATTCTTTCGAGATGTGGTGCTGGAGGAAGATGCTGGACATCCCCTGGACAGCACACCGCACCAACGTATCGATCATACAGGAGCTCAAGATCCAGACGAGGCTTTCCACCATCTGCCTGCGCAGAGTTCTAAAGTACTTCAGGCACATTGCGAGGAAAGACAGTGATAACTTGGAAAAGTAAATAATCACTGGCAAAGTGGAAGTAAAAAGACCGAGAGACAGAAGCCCGATACGTTGGATCGACCAGATCCACACGACTCTTAACACCACGGTATCGTGTACCGTGGTGTTAAGAGTCGTGCGGATCGCTCTCCACTCAGCAGCAGATAGGAATAGATGGCAGGAAGTGTTCCGCAATAGACTGTTTCCACGAGATGGTCACGACCCTCAGCATTGAGGAAACCAACGCGAGAAGAAGGTTATCTAATCTCGAGTAAATAGGTAGGCAGGTATCTTCTGCGTTAGTGTGCTACAACCTCGACAACATATTTGCTTAACATCAGGCAGTACGTAGTACATCGATATGGTTAGAACAAAAATGCCAACTCAATTATGACTGTAATAAGCTTTTTTTATCCTGGATAACGCTCGTATTTAATCAGGGTGCACGGCATTGCACCCAAAAAAGTCGAGCAAAAAAGCTCAGTCGTTAGTTTTACTTTTACCGAAGCCATTCAGGCCATTTTCAAGTCTCTGTAACTTCGTTCTGGATAAAGCTAGACATCTGAACATTTCATTATCAAGAGAAAATCTTTATAATAATAGTAGATTGTATGACAAGGGAGCAAAATGGTATTTTTACGGCGAGGGCGCTACTTTGAACCACGAGCGAAGCGAAGGATTCTAACGTAGAATCCTGAGCGCAGCGAGGGGTTCAAAATACATTGCCGGAGGAAAAAATAATTTGCTCTCGAGTCATATACTCTACTTTCCATCCCCTTTCTATGAGAAAATAAATAAGAGACGGTGTTATGTAATTAATGAATATATTTAATAAAATTAGTCGTATGAATATAAGTTAAAACAATTACAAATTTATATTTTCCTCTTTCACAACTCGACGTAGAACTCATTATTTTTGCAAAATTCAATAAAGTATGTACCTACTGATTACGAGAACAGAGTCGTAATTCGCGCGCTGTTTTTTTGTTAGCGCGGGTCACGCCCGTGCAGCCAACACGTACCAGCCAGTTATTTACACAATTTATGTTCGATTTCTATGAATGATATACGTTCCAAATTCAAATCACTTTTCCGCCCGCTAAAAAGTGCTTAACAGAAAAGAGCTATTTTTATTACCTAAAAGAGGAACAAAGCGACACTTTTCGAATAGAAGGGATAAAAATATATTACAGAGTTTCATCCAAATCGAACTAGTACTTTAAAATTATTGATTGTCACACTCACTCAGCGGTCTTCATAAAATTCTAAGGTATTTCTAGCAGACATAGGTACAAGCTTGTAATTTTGATGATCATTATCATTAAGCCTAAAAAAAATCCTTAAACCTTTAGGAAAAATTCAAACAAATGTACCTTTTTAATTTTGGTCTAGTTTTCATATTTTAGAATCTACACAAATAAGTTTGTGAACCTTTGTAGTACGTGGATTAGGTATTAATTACTCCACCAAGATAACTTTGCGGCTTAGAATTCGGAATTCAGTTTATGTCCCTACTAGATTCAAATATTTTTGGCTATCTAGAAGTACTCGTAGGGTAGGATCAGGGTAGGGAACGGGCAGGCACCGGGAAGGGACCGGTGAGGAGCACGGGTGGAGGTGCATAAGTCGCGGCCCGGGGGGTGGGGTTTCACGGGTGGAGGGCATAGGTTGGGGTTCACTGGTGAGGGCACGGGGGGGTTCACGGGTGGAGTACATAAGTGGGGATGCAGTTGCGAACTCATGGGTGGGAGTACGGATGGGGGTTCACGGGTGTAGGCACGGGTAGTGGTTCACGAATGAGGGCAAGGGTAGGGGTTCACGGATGAGGCCAAGGGTGGGAGTACACGGGTGAGGCCATGGGTGGTGGTTCACTGGTGAGGGCACGGGTTGGGGTTTACGGGTCAGGGCACGGGTGGGGGTTCACGGGTGTGGGCACTGTTGGGGGCACGGATGGGGTACGGATGGAGGTTCACGGATGGTGGTCAAGGTGGGGTGCAGGGTAGAATAACACCCCATGAGGAGAGATGTTTGATAAAGACCATCACTAGCAAAACGAAGTTAGATTTCAACAAAAACATTACATGTAAAAAGAACAACAACTTGAGCAACATTTCTTCAGTATATAGTTGTGAGATCAAATTTAATATGGCAACTAATGGTAGGTACCATTCGAAACGGTCATGACGGCTGGAACACGAGAGTGTACGGTATCGATAAATATATCAGTTTAGGAGGAAGCAGCATTCTCAACACAATATATGGACTATATACAGAAAAAATATTCGGTATCAATATAACCTCTAATGTAGTAGGAAGTCACTTAATTAATGGAATGCTTATATTAAATACAGAAAAATATACGGATGCGATATAAACTTAAATTTAGATGGATGTAGGATAATCTGTAATACACATAGAACATATTCAGAAATATACAGTGCGTCACATTATTTCCATCATGAACGGACGCTAGAAACCAGCGAGAATTATTTGAAATTGAATATCTTCATTTCATGTTTAATCAAAATTTCTTGTCGATAATTGAATTTACATGACTAAAGTGTACCTATATTCGCACAAATAACAATTGAAATCTCATTGACAGTGGTGGACGCCACAAGGTTCGACTTTGAAATGACGCAAGAAGTCTTCCGCGATTTAAATATATATATACATATATATATATATATATATATATATATATATATATATATATATATATATATATATATATATATATATATATATATATATATATATATATTATTGGGTTTTTCTGTCACGAAATACGAAGTAGCAGCACGGAGTCTGGAAATGTGCCCGGTACGGCAATAGGCTCGCCCCTTATTACGTGGGACTAAAGTATATCTGGCGAAAAGTGGGTGTAGAAATACACCTCTGCCTACCCCTTCGGGGATAAAAGGCGTGACGATATGTATGTATGTATGTATGTATGTATATACATATAAACAGTCAGTCAAATTTAAAAAACATATCAAAGTTCTGTCTGTACCTTCCATTATTTAATGACGATTCTTTATTAATAAGTAGAAAATTATAAGGTTTACTCCAAACAGTTTGACAAATATTTCTAAACTCTTTCCACTGTAAATCAGAAGTAACATGCTCTTCATAAATATGTTTTAAATTCACATCATCTTTTTTGAATATAATAAGAAAATTCACATTGTCACGCAACAGTTGTTTTGGAATTTTGGAATAGGTTTGAGATAAATAGAAACAATCTATTTGTTTATGTCTACCCATACAAAAATAATTGCGAATATTAACTTGATTTTCACACGCAACATCATCAAAAATAAACACAGAATTTGTTAAAGCTTCACTCGGAGAAATTACCTCTTTATCATCGCTAAATTTGTAGAAGTTAATCTGCGAGACTCTTCCTAATACTTCACTCAAGAAACGATACTTTGGTTGAAATGAAGTTTTGGAATAAAGATAAAGATTTTTAAATTTTAGACCATTTTCATGTAAAAACAAACTAATCATAACGTTTGTTTTACCACAGTTCGATGGACCGCATATTATACATCGAATCGTATTCGGTAATAAAGGACTATGTCTGATCTGGTGAGAAGTTTCATTTAAATCTATATTATTAATTTTCAAAGATATGGGTTGCTTGATCAACTTCATTTTGACAATTACTGTAATGAATGTCTAACACGCATATTTATAGGTAGCTATAACTTTAACACTAAATTAGATATACATATCATAAAGTATAAATAACAGCATTTAACATGTTTGAACAGGTCTAGAAAGTTAGGAATTTTGTATTCTCGTATTACAATATTATATTTTTAATAATTGATTTTATTTGGTATTGAATATCATACAGATTTAAAATTGCATTCCTTATTTCATTATGCTGTCATAGTCAGCCGAAACAGGACCTGTTGCTAGCAGAGAAATCAAGTTTTATTGGTAAGTACGTTTTTAATGTTATTAGATATTACAATATTATATTATATTATTATATGAATAATTAGATATCTTACTTTAGTTTTATTTTCAGAATCATGTCATACAGCCCCAGCATTCTCAACATTGGAGGACTTAACAGATTTGTATTTGATAATGTTGATTCTCAAATCCCAAGTCCTTTGGACGAAGTTGACCAGACAGAAATACAAGAGGTTAGTCAATATTATTTTATTCCTCATAGTTAAATTCATATAGTTATGAACTTTTCATTTATATTTTTTATGTTATTATATTGCAGGACAATGCTTTGGCAGAGAATGGTAAACAGTTAAAAAACAAGCCATTTTTTTACTCTCAAGGAAATTATGAATGTTTTGAAAAGCATCGGAACAAATCCTCTGATCAGGTAAGCACTACACAAAATGTATTTATGTTTATAAACATTTATTGTGCGCGTCCACATTATTATATATTTATGTGTGATTTATTTTTTTACAGGTTACTAGCCCATATTTCTCCACTCAAGACGATGGCATAACATACATTGAACCAAACTTTTCTACAAAGTCAAAAAAATTGTCACCGTCTAAAAAGCGCCAAAGTTTATTAACGTCATCGGCAAATTCGTACATTGTTCGAAGAAATCGTCCTAAGCAAGGACGTCTTCTAATTAAGATAGATATTCGTGAATTAGATTATGTAGACAAAAATAAAAAAAACGAGGCTTGCTTAACCCTTTGTATGCCGGAACGCAGATCTACGCGAGACACAATAGCTTTTTAATTGTGTCTGGTATTCCGGCATACAAGAGGTTAAGTGCACAATATGTGGTTGAGGAGCCTTATGATGATGTAATGGATATCACAGAGACATTAATAAAAAAAATAAGTAAGAAATTGTGTGATACTGAGTAGTCTTAAGATAATATTTTTATTTAAGTTTAGTTGTATTTCTAAAAATAAATAAATGTTATCTTTTTAAAAATGTGTAATTGTTATGAGTCAATGTTTGTATGCATGCTTTATATTTATGTAAAAATTAAATAAATGTTGTGGCTGAATTTAGTAGCTCAGTATCGAATTGTGGAATACAAACCTCTAAGCAACATCGTGCGTAGGATATCATGACGGCCATTGTTGACGTTCAAGGCTTTAAAACAGAAGCAAATGAATTTATACTAAAAGAAATAGCTGTATGGTGTAATAAAAACCTACAAGTGTTTTTAATCAAACCACCATTTCCTTTTTACGATTTGACTAAATCAGAAAGACAGGCAGGTTTGCTGGATTGAACGTAACAGAAAAATATACTGGGGTGAAGGATTTATACCTTACTCAAATTATCAATATTTCATTGCAGATGTTTTAAAAGATAAGTGTATTTACGTTAAAGGTCTTGAAAAAATGTTATGGTTGAAGGATATTTTAAATACTAATAATTTAATTAATTTAGAAGATAAATGTTGTCCTAATTTGTTATGTTTATATGATCGCTATAAGTGTTCTGAAGATTTGTACAATTGTATTTATCATGACTCAATATGTGCTTTAAAAAATGTTTTGTGTTTAAAAAAATGGTGCATTGATAATAAACTTTTTTTTAATTGATAATATACATTGTTTTATTTTACTTAATAGTTTCCTAGACTCATTAACATAATATCCATATATTTTTTAAATTGATAACATGATTACATTGATATTACATGGAGTGAGGAATTCATTAGGTACACACATTCATAATAAAAACTCACTAAAAGTAACGCTACCATTGATCACTAAATAATTGCTAAACTTAAAAAATTATGTTAACTATAACAGTATGGTATTACTGGGCACTCTGAGTTATGCAGAACACATTAATATGAATCGACCTCGATTGTAAAATTGGGGCTTCTGTATCACGCAGCTCGAGCGGCGACGCGAGAGCAAGTGATGCAAAAGCCCCAATTTTACTCTACTAATGTGTAATTAGTGGAACATAAATAACGTATATACAGAGTGATGTGTTTTACTAGCGAGAGCAGCGATAGACTGCTATGCAGAGGGTCTCGAGTTTGTATCCACGGCACGCACCAATGACTTTTCGAAGTTATGGGCGTGTTAAATTGTTAATTATCGCTTGCTAAACAGCGAAGGAAAACATCGTAAGTGAACCTCCATGACTGAGAGTTCTCCATAATGTTCACGAAAGACATGTGAAGTCTGTCAACCTGCACTTGGCCAGCTTGGTGGATTATAGCCTTACCCTTCTCAAAGTGAGAAGAGGCCCGAGCCCAGCAGTGGGAAAGTATAAAGGGCTAAAGATGATGTATTTTACTAGAACAGTGAGGTAAGCTATGAAAGTTGGAAAATACTTTTATAGATCGCAGTAATGCTATATTTTTAGTTGTAGGTTTGAACGTGGTAATCTTGGGATTCCGCAACCGTTTTTAAAGAAGGCAATAATAACTTACAATATATAATACCTGCTGGAGTGTCCCAAATGTCCGCACAGGTGTTCGAAGGCTGATTTACATCAAGCCACCGACAATGCAGTTGCTGTGGCTACACACTGGGCTGGTGCCATTTAATCTCTGTACCACTGACTCGAGAAGAAGAAAAGAAGTTACAATTTTTAAGGACCTGTTTTTCGATCTCTTGATATACCTTATTTTCCAGATGAATTCACAATTGACACAAAATTCAGATCAGTTATCTGAGCTAAAAGTAGGCATGAGTTTTATTGCCCGTTCTTTCTCGTTATCTATTGCATTGCAAACGTGGCAGTAAATGTTATGTAGAATAATTGAGTAATTAACTTCAATTTTAACGTTTTGATGCTTCATATTGTGGCTACAATGAATGAATTATTTTGACTTTGAATTGACTGTGACAAATTTATTTAACAAGAACTTTTCTGGTGCCACTGTCTAAACGGCAGCCGGTTTTAACGGCAGCGTTTATTAAACAGGCTGTCGTCTAGACCAGTGATTCACTGAAGCTGATTGCAATAACTAATTACTGCGCAAGCCAACGACATGCTAACAGGCCAATCATAGTACGATGCATTCATATGTCATACGCAGATTCCTATACTAAGGTAATTTGATTTAACTTGCGATTGTCAAAAGCAGTGATGGCTTTGTAGTTAGACTAATATACTGCTATGCTGAATGTCTGGGGTTCTAAAATATGTACCACTCTTAATTAGATTTTTAAGATCCCTTAATCATTCATGTAATGTTTTCTAACGGGCACTTGGCCAGCGTGAAGGAGTAAAGATTAACACTTGTTATTGTCAGAAAATGCCTGTGCTCATCAGTGGGTCAGTTTATATCATCATCATCATCAGCCTTTAACAGTCCACTGCTGGACTAGGCCTCTCCTTTGAAAGGAGGAATTGGCCTACTATACCACGCTGACCAATCGGGTTGGTATAGGGTTTGTACCAAGTTTTCCTTCTCTTACAGTGCTGTTCTCTGCATAATATGCTACCCCTGTCGGCTCCTTCTACACCCATGGGATGACATGGGGTGGTGACAATCCGTATTTTTAATCCGTCACCACACGGAAGTTCACATCTCAGTTTATATACTGAGCTGATAATAATGATAAATGAAGCTCACTGTTTTTCTTTTCATGTTGGATGAAGTAAATTCATGAAGCATTTTTGATTCAAAGTTAATATATTTGTATCTCGTGCGAAGCTTCTATGCCTAGATAATATTTCAAAATCGGACAATAATAAAACTATTTCGCAAATAAAAGGTAGTCTGCTAAATTTTATGCGCAGGCATAGAAACAAACGCACTGATGCATATAAACAGATAGACAAACCAGCAACATAGTAATCCGTAACTTTTGAGCTACATTACCCTCAATAACTAAATAAAGAAAAAAAAAATCTTCCGTGCTCCAGCGGATAGCGTATGCGTCTGCTATTCGGGAGATCCCGAGTTTGATTCCCGGGTTGGCCAAAAGTGTTATTGGGTTTTTCCGAATTCTTAGTTACAGCACTGAGTCTGGTAATGTGCCCGGTTACAGCAATAGACTCACCCTCTACTACGTGGGACCTAAAATTTGTACGGCAAAATGTGGGTGTAATATTACACCTCTGCCTACTCTATCAGTGATTCAGGCGTGACGCTTTAAAAAAATAACCCTAAAGAGTTTGAAAAGATCGCTTAAATCTAACCTTGTTTAGTTACGAATGACGTCACTCGTCCAGCCAATCCTCGGTTTAATATATCTCATGACTGATACGTTTCTTGCTTATTGTATTTATTGAAAGCCCATTAACTGGTAGTACATCCCTTTATTGTATACAGTAAACCAATGCGTAAAGCATCTTATCTTTTGTGTATTTAATATAGTTTATTTTGGTTGATTGAATCAGGCGTTACTTGGCGGAACTCCATTGTAACCTAATGGAAGGAAAGAGGAACCCACCACGCTTCTCGGATTGACCACCCCAACATCCTCAGGAGCGATGGACAACGACTAAGTACTCAGTCGTTGCTGCACGCTCCTGAGGATGCCTCGTGCAGAGGCGAAACACGTGTCGAAGAATAGTCGGCGCATACAGCGGGACCCTGCAAGTCAAGTATCTTCCTGGAAGCCATACCGTTCCTATATCTCTTATCCTTTTTGAGGAGTTCGGTATTGTAAATTTTTTGCTATTGCAATGGTTGGGGTGGTCAATCCGAGGGTGCGTGGTGGGTTCCTCTTTCCTTCCATTAGGTTATAGTTTATTAAACGACTTCAAACAAAAAAAAAAGGAGGAGGTTCTCAATTCGGCCGGTATATTTTTTTTTTCGATGTATGTACACCGATTTCGCCGAGATTTCTGATCCGATTTACGTAATTCTTTTTTTGTTTGATGCGGAATAGTGTCGAATTGGTCCCATAAAAATATGATTCATGTAAGCCCAGTAGTTTTTATTTTCTGAGCATTTTTTATTTATTTTCACCTATCCTTAAGGCTGAAATTCCTATGAATAATAATTGTGGCGGCCGGTGTTATGTCAACTTGTCATCACTACCGTCGTCAAGGACTACTGACGTCTACACGACAAGCTGGCTGGTCGTCAAACATAATAATTAACAAAAAGGTTTGAAGACTATTTCATTATTTGGAAATGACAGTTTTAAGTTAAATGACGTAAACACTCTGTCAAGTGTTCGCTAAATTCGCCACTAACTGGCAACAAGGCGATGGCCGTATGGACAATACATCCGCTTTACGTTTTGAAGGTGAGTGTTCAAATCCCAGTCATAACAGTTATGAAATTTGGAAAATGTTTCAAGGACAGGGGTAATGCCAATTTTTTTTACGGTATGCCTCAAAATAAGTGAATATAGAACAAAACTAAGGATTGAATGAAACAAGACTGACTCCATCAGGATAGTTCTTCAAAATTTAATTCTATAAATGATTCATCTGGCCATAATTAAATTGCACTTTCAGCTCTGTAATACATGCTCATAATTATGGAAATAGGAACACCAAAGAACATATTAAATATTTGAATGAGGGACTCGTTTTTATTATAAAGTAGTTTTCAAGATATCAACATTCAAATATTTTGTGTCCAGATGGATCAGAATTTGTTACTTGAAAAACTTTATTAAGATAACCATTATATTTTAACAACTACTATAATCTTTTTTTATAAAAATAATTATCAGTGATCATATCACAGAAGTAACACTTCTGAAACTCTAAAACAGTGTATATTAATTAATAATTATTTTATTGTATGGCCAAGCGAGAATATTGTAAGATTACAAAAAATAAACCTTTTGCTTAAATTTGTAATACAATCAATTCTTATGGGTACAAAAAATATCATATTTAATTGCTACATATATGATACATACATATGGTGTTATGACCATGCGAATTAGGCACAGATGAATCAAGATTTTGCCTATAATCATGTATAACACATCATACATACAGACTTTACTATTGACACTTTTCTACACCAATCTATAACTAGACGCTTTTAGTCTCTCGAAACGCAGACTGAAGTTGCAAAATAATAAAATAAATTTTATAAAATAGGCATTCGGCAAACGAATGAAATATTTACCTTCGTAACACCGATCTTAGCCATCCAGCCCCAGGTACACCTAGCTCGTCCGTAGCACGACTAGCTTCCCCCCCACCACGGGAAACCAGACTCTCATAATCTTTACCCAACCAAGTACGGTCAAGCGTCTTTTACGCTGTATTAATCACTTCATATTTACTTATTTATAAACACACTAGAGGACGCCAGCAGCTACGCCTGATATTTTTTTAATTTACCCGTTTTGGCCGATCCCGTGGGAATTTCGGGAAACCCCTTCTTAATGCACCCCTACGGTCCCCAAGGAACATACATGCCAAATTTCAGCTTCCTGCGCCCAATAGTTTTGGCTGTAGCGTGTCTGTCAGTCAGTCAGTAACGCAATTATTTTATATATTAAAATTAAGGTATTTTTAACTAATACATATTATTTTTCTCAGAGGGCTACTCATTTCCTCTCGTTAATATAATAATAAAATTTATATTTATTTATGAAAGGGAAAATGCGATATCGACTATTTCATTTCGAACAATGGCAGACGGACACGACGTATAAATCAGAAGAACGAAGTTTAAATACTTTTTTTGTACTTAGTTAGACTGCAATTATTTCAAATATATAATTTGGCCAATATGCGGATTAAGCTAAACTGTACAATAAATTAAATATAGTTTTGTTAGTTGGTTAAAGTGTTGTCTCTTAAGAACTACCCATAACCAATTTACAGGAAAATTACAGGCGAAAGATTGGAGAGGGAACGAAAAAAACATACATACATATACTCACGCCTTTTTCCCGTCGGGGTAGGCAGAGACAACGGAACGCCACTTACTTCTATCCTTACAAACCTCACGCGTTTCCTCTACATTCATTACTCTTCTCATACATGCTCGCCGGTTCCTAAATCGGAATCCTATCAATCAGTCTCACCCCACATATACTACGCAGTGATCGCATCTCAACTGCGTTAATTCTGGTTTCATGAAAAAAAATCACGTATAAAAAAAACATGATTCCATCATGTCTTTTTTAATTTTATTAGTTAATTATAAAAAATAATTTTGATTTAACTGTCTCAGACGTTGCATTTCCTGTAGTGCTTTGCTGTCATGTGGTCTGATTAATAACTTAGATGGCTCTAAACATTGATTTATTATAAATCACTTAATGCGATACCATCTAAATTCTTCACTCGACTTAAAGCTACAAATAAGAATAAGATACCTTTCGCGAATTCTTTTTCCCAAGATCTATCACTGCCCTCTCCAATGTTGTACCATAGAGCATAGATATTTAAATAGAGGCACATTTCTTATGGGCGCTCTGTAGACAAACTTTCTGTGACCAGTGTGACCCATATTGCCGGTTGGCGGCGTGGCAGTCGCGCTGTGACAGCTGACTCTACGAGTGCAAGAGAGACGAAAGTTTCTCCTGTGTATCTTAACTACGAGAGCAAGAGAGACGGAGAACGACGCCAGCGCCGCCAACGGCGCCAACTACGTACTACACTGATAACCGTCAACACGCCAGTTGGAATCGGCACACGAAATCGTTAAGAAATGCGCTACTATTATGTAAATCTGTATTCATTGGTTGTACCTTGGAGCTTGTGAACAGTCACAGCTCAACTTTAAAATTTGCGGGAACATTAACCTCTCAACATCACCGTAACCTTTATTCGCTTGAAAAGTTGCGGATGCTGGTGTGATTGATACTAGACCCTCCGCATCTTTTACCCTAATGCCTACAGTTTGATCATCAAATTTAATGAACACTACTTCGGGCAGTTCTCCTGCTTCTAGTTGATCACGTCGAAGGGCTGGCCACTTTATTTTTTTAATAATTCCCATTGCCCCATTGACTAGTCCGTCTGAGACCGCCATATTCCTTCTTAACATCACCCTGGAGCCTACGCCTATTTTTATGCTGTGTAACAATCCGCCACTCTTGTTTTATTTTGTTTTATATTTATTTTCTAACTTTCATTTTAACCCGTAAACCTAACTTTAAAAAAAGTTGAACGAAAAAGTTATGTACTTCTTAACTTAAAAGGTAAGAAAATTGTAATTTTTTTATTAAATTTGAAAAAATACTCGCTTAGTATATATGCTTCTCATTAATTTTATAAAAATAAATCTGCATGAAAATTATCAATTCTCTAATAAATAAATAACGAATTTATTGGGGACCTAGCTTCCCCACGTGTATATATGTGTTGCTTGAAATCGCGTGTGTCGCTAAGGGTTAATATTTATCTATAACTTTCTGATGTGTCCAAAATTTGTTTTTTACATTATTATGGAAATAATTACATTTGAGTCTGAGTTTACACTAAAAAGTATTAAATAAACATAACTACGTTAAAAAAAACCGACTTCAAAATCTAAAAAGGAAAAATTATAAAGATTTAATATTAATTAAATACCTATTATTTATACTTATGTGCTATTTACTAATAGGCTTGAAGTCGGTGCCAAGCCTTAAACCAATAATGATATTTAAATCACTTAAATGAATACGAGCAAATTCATGATCATCATCATCAGCCTGCCATCCAATGCTGGATATAGGCTTCTCCAATGGCACGCCACTGTTTCTGTCCAGCCACTGCCAGCCACTTTGCGTATATCGTCATTCCACCTAGCCGGAGGGCGTCCTACACTACGTTTGCCAAGGCGCAGTCTCCACTCTAGAACACGACTCAGCATCAGCCCCTTACAGTCCACTGCTGGACTAGGCCTCTCCTTTGAAAGGAGGAATTGGCCTACTATACCACGCTGGCCAAACGGGTTGGTATAGGGTTTGTTTTAAGTTTTCCTTCTCTACCAGTGCTGTTCTCTGCATAGTATGTTCCCTCTGTCGACTCCTACAACACCCAAGGGATGATATGAGGTGGTGACATTACGTATTCTTAATCCGTCACCACACGGACTCGTCACCACACGGACTAGAAGAGAACACGACTACTCCAACGGTTATCGGTTCTGCGACAAATGTGACCAGCCCACTGCCACTTCAGCTTGCTAATTCTTTGAGCTATGTCGATTACCTTGATTCTCTGTCGGATCACTTTCTTACGAATTCGATCCTTCAGAAACGCCGAGCATAGCCCTCTCCATAGCTCGCTGAGCAACCTTAAATTGGTGGACTAGTCGCACCGCCAATGTCCAGATCTCGGCACCGTAAGTCATTACGGGTAGGACGCACTCGTTGAAGACCTTTGTCTTAAGCCTTTGCGGTAGGGAGGACGAAAAGATTTGACGGAGTTTTAAGGCTTGGCACCGACTGCAAGCCTATTAGTAAATAGCACATAAGTATAAATAATAGGTATTTAATTAATATTAAATCTTTATTATTTTTTCCTTTTTAGATTTTGAAGTCGGTTTTTTTTAACGTAGTTATGTTTATTTTGTATGTGAGCGTTTGTTCTTTCATTTATAGTTGTGTGTTTGAACAACGTTATCATGGGATTCACCAACCACTTAAAAATGCAATAACAGCACATTGACATAATAAAGAGATTTGTAATATTAAATTTGTAGCGTAAAAATCTGTAACGTTTAAGTCAAAGTAATGCCTATATGATTTTTTTTTTGTGAGCATCGAATTCATCGCACTTGAAACTTTTTTAAGCCTTAAACCCCATATTATATCATCAAACAACTAATAAGTGAGGAATAACTATTTTCATATTGTTGTAAGCCCAGACAACGTTCCTATAATAACACCAAACCGATGCGTAGGCGAATTAACGTAGCGTTACGAGTGCATAGTGTGACGTCACATCGCGCTCCTGCGCCACGAGCCTCGCTACGAGTGACGCACAGCAATGGGCCGTTCCCTCGCGCCCCTCCGCGCCGGCCCTATAAATACAGCGGTCACGAGGCTTCGGCCCTTTCCTTCGGCCAGCACCGTCAGTAAAGTACAAGACCATCCGAAGACCTGTGAAGTGCCAACGTCGCCCACGCCCTGGATAATTGTCTCTTCTGTCAATCTTAATCGTCAGTTCTTTTTTTGTATAATTAAAGCCATCGAGTAACTGGAATTATAACGCGAGTTTAAACTTTCCTGGTGATATTTTTTATTTATTTCCCGTAAGTCAACCTAATTATCTCTCTTTAATTGCTCGGCGAGTGATCGATCCCGGCTACCCTGTGGAAATCAATCACTCGTGCGACATTGGCGCCCAATAGAATTTTTAATTATATTATATATATAATTTTTAAAACGTAAGTTGGCACTTTACAGGTGATTGAAATAATTTCTTTTTCTCTTGTATATTTTTCTCCGGTGTGTACATATATTCTGGTGTGGTGAATTGCGTACAGGTACAGTTTCTATCTATTTTTGTTGGCCATAAGCAATTTAACTGTGTAAATAACATAACGGTGATTTAATTAACGTCTGTCTAAAAACACGTTTCCACCGCGGGCAGCGGGTTGAGCCGCCAACCGGTTCTAACCGCTTAGCCGTTGAACTAACGAGCCACGTGTTCGGGAAAAAATATTGTGATTCAACCTTTGAGTGACCTTTAAGAAATTTTTTCTTCCTTGACCAATCATCACACCATTGTATAATTTAGTGTATTTCAGCTTTTTTTTAGCACGGTATTCGATGTTCTGTCGATATTTAATTTTTTTTTCTAGTGCCGGCGTAAATACTTGGATTTTTTATTATTATTTTGTAATAATGGCTTACATTATAAATTTCTCATTATTAACTAAAGCGGAATTAGAATATGAGACCACAATACGCGGCGTCTCAAAACCTGACGATCCCCGCAAACAAATCGCTAAACATTCAGTTAAAACTCCCTTAGAGGATATATTATCTTCACCCTTCCCACCAGAGGAGGATGTGGCAGAAGTGGAAAAGTCGCTATTAAGATCAACTAAACACTTATCTATGTTGGAAGCAAACTATACTTCCGAGCTTCAACAGAAGGTCGAAACCGTGCTGCACCATTGTTTTCATCGACTGAATAGGGTGGATACCGGCAGTCTTGATATTAAAAAAATTGAGTCTGTGTGGAATAAATTTAATGACTTATATGCGAAATTACAATTAATCACGAGACGTAATTGGCGGTCGGATTGCTCAGTGGCAGAGGGAAACACTGCTTATAATTACGACCGTAAGCTTTTTTCGGAATTAGGTAAATTCAAATTTAACGGTAAATCATGTGTAAGATCCTTTATTGAAAAAATTGATGAATTTATGTCCTGTAGATCTATTCCTCACGACAAGATGTTGTCTTTCGCTTTTGAAATATTTTCGGGAGACGCATTAGTTTGGTATCGTTCTGTTAAAAATAATGTAAAGACTTGGTTAGAACTTTGTGAACTTTTGAAACGAGATTTTAGTCCGCATAACTACGATTATCGGCTTATGACGGAGATTCGTCAGCGCTCACAGGGCGAAAACGAATCTATAACTATTTACGTGGCAAAAATGCACGGTCTGTTTTCGCGACTTAGTTCTCCTATCGCTGATTCGGAAAAGCTAGAAATTTTGCTAAATAATATTAGACCTTGTTACACTAATTGTCTGCTCACTGCAAAGGTTGTTGATGTTGATAGTCTGGTCGAAGTTTGTCGTCTTTTCGAAAATTACCAAAGTCGCAGTAAGCAATTTTCTGAACCCCCTAAAGTTTCAAAGAATACTGTAGCACCTGATCTAGCGTATAATTATCCGTTTTCTAATTTTTCTTCATACAAAAATGTTTACAATCATAATCACTTCAATAAATATAACTGTCGCTGATACATCGAGATACAAGTCTGTACCACAAGTTAACGCCGTATCGAGTACTTCTAATATAAATAAATTTTTTTGCGTGCGTTGTAGATGCAATTGGCACTCATTACGTAATTGCCAGCAACCACACTACCTAATCTGTTTTAGGTGCGGTACAAAGGGTTTCAAGGTGTCAGACTGCCCCAATTGTAAATCTAAGTCGACCCCTACAGTTTCAAAAAACTAGTTAACAAGGATTGTGGAAAATCAAATTATACAACTAATTGTAATAAAACAGAGTGGAATAATTAGTTGGACTTTTTAAAAAAAATCTTTAGTAGCTATCATATATCCTCAATCCGTAATTCTAAAGTAGAATATTTACCTTACGTTACTCTAAAATTAAACGGAATACCTACCACTGGTCTTTTAGATTCTGGATCTTGCGTTACAATTTTAGGTAATAATTTGCATAACTTATTTTTGAAAGACGATGTTTTGGATAAATCGAAACCTTTAAGGTTAATAACAGCTGGCGGCGAACGATTTGAGTCTTTGGGATCGGTGTTTCTACCCTTTGAGTTTCAGGATAAATTGATTAACTTAGAAGTTCATGTTGTACCTGGGATTCAAAATTCCCTTATCCTTGGCATGGATTTTTGGCGAAGCTTTGGCCTATTTCCTAACAAATTAGAGTCTGTTTTGATTGTGAACAAGTCTGACGCTCAAGTAATGGAGTTGCAGGCAGTTCCCCCTACACATCTTGTTTCTTATGATCATCTTACAGTCGACCAGAGAGCTACCGCTGACAACATTATTTCTAAATTTACCGATATTTCATACGAGAAGCGGGGTCTCGGTTGCACAAATATTATTTCTCATTCAATTGATACAGGTGATTGCCCCCCTATTCGGCAAAGATTTTATCGCATGTCTCCCGATAAACAAAGAATTTTAATAAAGCATCTTGACGACATGCTCTCAGAGGATGTTGTTGAACGATCTGAAAGTCCGTGGTCAAACCCTGTCATTTTGACCCCTAAGAAGAATGGTGAACTGCGTTTCTGTTTGGACAGTCGTAAATTAAATTCCGTTACAAAAAAAGATGCTTATAGCTTGCCTTATATTTCGGAAATTTAAGATAATCTGAGAGAAGCTAAATACTTGTCTAGTTTAGATTTGTCTAAATCTTTTTGGCAAACATTAATTAAAGAAGAGGACCGTTGCAAAACAGACTTTTATATTCCTACGCGTGGCACATTTCAATTCAAAAGAATGCCCTTCGGTCTTACGAATGCGCCAGCTACTCAACAACGATTAGTTGATATTTTATTTTATGGTCCAGAATTTGAAAATAAGGTTTTCTGTTTTATCGATGACATAATCTGTATCACTTCCAGTTTCAACGAGCATATTACCCTTTTATTACGCATTCTTGATAAACTAAAAAGCGCTAATTTAACAATTAATCTCGAAAAATGATAATTTTTTAGAGATAAACTAAAATATTTAGGCTATGTTGTCGACTCTAGTGGATTGCATCCCGATCCGGATAAAGTAAATTCAATGAAAAATTATCCCGCTCCTTCTAATACAAAAGAAGTACGTCGTTTTTTAGGCGCAGCCTCGTGGTACGGGCGTTTTATACCGAATTTTAGCTCTATTGCTGCACCCTTAAATAAGTTAACATCTCAAAGTTAAAACGCACCTCCATTCTGTTGGACGATAGAGGCTAATGAGGCGTTTAATAACCTAAAGAATTGTTTGATTTCCTCCTCGGTGTTGGCTTGTCCTGACTACTCGCAACCTTTTGAAATACACTCAGATGCTAGCGATTTTGGACTTGGCGCGATCCTCTGTCAAAGGTTAAATGGTGAGGAAAGAGTCATAGAGTACTATAGCAAATCACTCACTAAGCAAGAAAAAAATTACAGTGCCACAGAGCGCGAAGCCCTGGCTGTTCTATCTGCTATAGAACACTGGCGTTGTTATGTTGAAAATGGTAAAAAGTTTATTGTTTACACAGATCACGCTGCTTTGAAATGGTTCTTGACCTTAAATAACCCTACTGGCCGGTTAGCCAGATGGGGAGTTCGCTTATCTTCCTATAATTTCGAAATACGTCATCGTCGGGGTTCCGATAACGTTTTACCTGATTTTCTGTCTCGCTCTTTACCCGTTTCTGCTATTGCTAATGATATAAATATAGATATTAATTCTTATCAGAATTTACCAGTTTCTACTAAGGATCCTTGGTATTTAAATATCTATAAAGGCTGTTTAAGTTCTCCGACTTCCTTTGTTAACTATCAAGTAATAAACAATAAATTGTATTGTTTTAAAAAAACATTAAACCCTCTCACTAGAGAATTTCAATGGAAAGAGGTTATTCCGTCTGACCAAAGAAATGACATTCTAAGGGAGAATCATTCTTCGCCCACTGCTGGACATCTGGGTATTTTTAAGACATACAAACGTCTCGCACTTAATTATTTTTGGCCTGGTATGTACACTGATGTTGTCAAGTTCGTCAGTTCATGTGAACCTTGTATCACCCATAAACACCAAAATCACCCAAATTTAGGTCTAATGGGAAAACCCAAATCATGTCAAAAGCCCTTTCAGACGATTAGTATTGATTTGATTGGTCCATTGCCTCCCAGCAGGAAACAAAACACTTTTATATTTGTGGTCAGTTGTTGTTTCTCTAAATATTGTTTGCTTTTCCCCATTAAAGGGGCAACTGCAGAAGTGATAACAAAAATTCTTGAGGAAAATGTATTTTTGGTGCATGGAATTCCATCTACTACTGTTTTGGATAACGGTAAACAATTTATTAGCGCAACCTTTAAAAGTATGTTGTCAAAATATAAAATTCCAAATTTGCATTTTACACCGTTGTATACTCCACACGTTAACTCAGTTGAACGTTACAACAAAACCATTATGACAGTTATTTCAACTTTCATAGAATCTGATCATCGAATCTGGGACACCCTAATCACTAAAGTTCAATTCGCCCTTAACTGCGCAGTTAGTGAGGTTACTGGTTATTCTCCTAATTTCCTTGTTTTTGGAAGGGAGGTCATAACATGTGGTTCTCAGTATATTGATAAGGAATTTAATTCCGATATGGTGCTTGAACCACGGGACGGCTATGCCGAAACTTTAGGCTATTTATCTTCTATTTTCGAGAAGGTACATTCAGTTCTGTTGTCGGCCCACCAACAAAATTGTTCATCTTATAATCTTCGCCGTAAACAAGCAGAATTCAATGTTGGTGATATAGTTTGGCGCAGAACGTTTCTTCTTAGTGATAAGGATAAATACTTTAGCAAGAAATTGGCGCCTAAATTTATTAAGTGTAAGATTGCCTCAAAAAAATCACCTCTAGTATACAAACTTAACGACATGGCTGGAAAACCTTTAGGCGATTCGCACATCAAGGATTTAAAGTTGATTAATTACAAAGAATAATAAAAGTATAAAAACAACAATAAGAATACCTTCAACCTATTCATTGTTTAATTATTTCAAACGAACGTTTCTAATTTATATTACCATTTGTAGTAGTGCCTACTATAAATTGATATTTTCTGTGGTGGATAGCAAATATTTTTTTTCTCGTAAACAATACTATTTTTCAAATTGCTGCGCAATTGTGTACTCAAATGTTATGTTGAACATTGTTTTAAAAAAATACTAACCATAAACTAAATATATTGTTTTTTTTTACCCTGTTGATCAGTGGTTAAAAGGTCGCTATTAGCTGAGCATACAAGTTCGATTCTCGCATGTGTATTTTCTTTCCGCAAATCTATTTGTTGAAATGCATCTAGATTGGCGTATTGTTTTTCGCCGTGCCTTGTCCTGAAGTTCTGTTGTTATTCTTAATTCTGTATAAATTCCATAATCAAATTGTTATTATAGGTACTTTATAAACGATCATGGTGATTAACCGTGCGTCGCGAGCTCGGAACAGTCGAATAGTACCTACCATTTAGATCGTACCTAGTTGTCGTTATGACGCACGCGCGTTCACTAAGCGACGCGCCGATAAATAAATGCCTAACTAATGACTCACCATTGTATACATTCAAAAGGTGGTTACTGGTCGTGTTCTAGTTATTAATTAGAGCAAAATATTTATTAATTTCGTATTATTTTTGTTCATCTTTAAGAAAAATCTGTTGTTATACCTAACTATGTTCAAAAAGTTTACTTATCTAGTGGCAAAGGCCGAACCCAAGATTTATAAGTCGTAGGGCTAGATCAAGTTTCTTATATCTACAAATCATTATTACCTAATAAATACCCTAAGCGCTTCTCCATAGATTGTTATCTTTAATATTAGGCTATTACACTGGCCTCGGCATTTACATGTAGGTATGTGTGATGAATTATGAATGATAAATGTTTATGTTCAAATTCAGACTGCCGTTGTACGCGTGAAGAATGCAAGCGTGGGTCATTATTATTTAGGTATCCTAATTAGCGTATAGGGTTGTCACTTGTTCAAGGTACTCATGCCCTTGTTTTCTCTAATTTCAGGGAGTATCTTCAGGGCTGCTACGCCCGTTGGGCTAGGGAATTTTCCTTAGGGAATATCCCGGCCTAACGGGGGGGGGGTGTGTGACGTCATATCGCGCTCCTGCGCCGCGAGCCTCGCTACGAGTGACGCACAGCAATGGGCCGTTCCCTCGCGCCCCTCCGCGCCGGCCCTATAAATACAGCGGTCACGAGGCTTCGGCTCTTTCCTTCGGCCAGCACCGCCAGTTGAGTACAAGACCATCCGAAGACCTGTGAAGTGCCAACGTCGCCCACGCCCTGGATAATTGTCTCTTCTGTCAATCTTAATCGTCAGTTCTTTTTTTGTATAATTAAAGCCATCGAGTAACTGGAATTATAACGCGAGTTTAAACTTTACTGGTGATATTTTTTATTTATTTCCCGTAAGTCAACCTAATTATCTCTCTTTAATTGCTCGGCGAGTGATCGATCCCGGCTACCCCGTGGAAATCAATCACTCGTGCGACAACGGAGATCCCAGCTACGACGTAGACTTGTTCTAGATTCTACAAAAAGCTTTATATTGTGTATTATTTAAAACTATTTCGTATCTCGAAATGAATACAATACATTATAATAAATGAAGTGCTAAAATCTACGTTGATAAAATTAATCATTTTCATCATCAATAATTTAAGTATTATAATATGGTGCTTAAATACATTTCACGGATGCGAAATTGCTTATAAAATTTTAAATGGCACAATTATTACAGTATTTATTCAATATGGATTGTAATTATTAAGTTATAACTTCATCGTTTGTTGAATGTTATTTGGTTTTGCACACAATATTGAATAGAATTGGTAGTGGCAAGTATGTTGGTGGCTAAGGTTTGGCTTGATATCGGTGATAATATCCAACTATTTCATGATGGATTATGCCCGGTGCTGCGGAGAGCACTTTGAGCTGTCGGTTCCGGCTGTCATGAAGATCTTTGAAAGTCGTTATGGAGAGTCAGTACCCTTAAATAAACTGATACTGGTCTGGACCATTGAATATGACTTTTTTGGGTTGCGGAGGTCAGACGGCAGTCGCTCTGTAGAAAAGCTGTTATTCTGTCAAATCTGGTAAGACTAGTAAGTGGATATCGGGCTCCAAGGCGAGAAATCTTGGATGCAATTGGGATAACGCTAGGACAATGATGAGCCAACTATTTCATCTATACACATAAATAAAATTGGAGTGTCTGTAATATTAAAATAACCGCTTTTTACTAAATGCATATGGATGTATACATGTTACATAATTATACCGAAATGATTTTTTTACAATTTTTGTCTGTCTGTCTGTTTGTTCGCGCTAATCTCTGGAATGGCTAGACCAATTTTGACGGGACTTTCACTGGCGGATAGCTGATATAACAAGGAGTAATAAAGGCTATAAATTAACCGGGTACGCGAAGTAGTTCCCTCAGGACGCGGGTGAAACCCCGGGCAACAGCTAGTTAGTAAATAAATATTTACATTTAATTATACCCACAACGATGTGTTCTATAGTCGCCTGTGTCAACGTCCATGACATCTGATCCGAACAATATTTTTGTGACAGTATGCCAAAGACAAAAATAGTTCTTAGTTTTATATATTGTTATTTATTTATTTATTTATTATTGATGTATTATTTATTTATTATTTATTTATACTTTATTGTACACTTATACATACATTGGTAGAAATTTTCTGAACAAGTAAGTTCAAAGGGCGGCCTTATCGCTGACAGCGATCTCTACCAGGCAACCTTTGGATGGATATTATTGGTCGGAAATAAATGGTAGTTGCAAGTGTACATTTGTAAAAATATATTAAATATATAAATTCGTGTAATAACATATATTCATACAAATAAATACATAAATATTAATATATACAAATAATATATAATATAAGTAATATTAAATCATCATATCAGCCAAACGACGTCAACTGCTGGACATAGGCCTCCCCCAAGGTTCTCCACACAGACCGGTCTTGAGCCGCCCGCATCCAACCGCCTCCCGCGATCTTGACGAGATCGTCGGTCCACCTTGCGGGGGGCCTACCTCTGCTGTGTCGTCCGGTACGTGGCCACCACTCCAGAACCTTTCTGCCCCAACGGCCATCGGTTCTTCGAGCTATGTGCCCTGCCCACTGCCACTTCAGCTTGGCTATCCGGAGAGCTATGTCGGCGACTTTGTTTCAACTGCGGATCTCCTCATTTCTGATTCGATCTCGCAGGGAAACTCCAAGCATAGCCTTCTTAATCGCCCTCTGAGTGACTTTGAGCCTTCTGATAAGTATATATCATAGTGAGCGACCACGTCTCTGATCCGTAAGTCATCACTGGCAACACACACTGGTCAAAGACTTTCGTCTTGAGACATTGCGGGATATCGGACGAGAATATATGTCGTAGCTTCCCGAACGCTGCCCAACCGAGTTAGATTCGACGATTGACCTCCTTCTCGAAGTTGGACCAACCTAATTGGACTATTTACCTACCAGGTAGATATACTTGTCAACAACTTCGAGCGTAGAGTTCCCAACCTGAATAGGAGCAGGTACAACATGGACGTTCGACATGATTTTCGTCTTGTCCATGTTCATCTTAAGACTACTTGTTGGGAAACTCTACAGAGGCCATCGAGCATTGTGCCTAGGTTTTCCATGGTCTTAGCCATGACTACGATATCGTCTGCGAATCGAAGGTGAGTGATGTACTCGCCGTTGATGTTGATGCCGAGTCCATTCCAGTCCAGAAGCTTGAAAACATCCTCCAGCGCAGTGGTAAACAGTTTCGGGGATATCACATCCCCCTGTCTCACTCCTCGCTGGAGTTGAATAGGTTTCGAACTCTGGTCCTGGAGGCGGACTGACATAGTGGCGTTTTCATACAAGCACTTCAGCACTTCGATATATCAGTAGTCAATCCGGCACCGTTGGAGAGACTGTAGCACCGCCCAGGTTTCGATCGAATCGAAGGCTTTCTCATAGTCCACAAACGCCAAGCATAGGGGCTGGTTATACTCCTCGGACTTCTGTATAACCTGCCGCAGCGTATGTATGTGGTCTATGGTACTATAGCCTTTACGGAAACCGGCTTGTTCGGGAGGCTGGAAGTTGTCTAGCTTGCTCTCGAGACGATGCGTGATGACCCTCGAAAACAGCTTGTAGACGTGGCTCAGAAGTGTGATGGGTCTGCAGTTCTTTAAGAGGGTTTTATCCCCTTTCTTAAAGAAAAGCACCACCACACCTCTGTGCCACGCCTGTGGCGTTTTACCCTCGAGAATGACGGAATTAAATAGCTTCTGAAGGGCTTCTCTAGCGGGTGCACCGCCAGCCTTCAGAAGCTCGCTCGTAATTCCGTCATCACTCGGCGCCTTGTTGATTTTTAGCTGTTTGAGAGCCACACTAATCTCGTGCATGCTGACGTCCGGGATATTTTCGGTATAGTGTCGGGTCAATCCAGCTCTAGGGTCTGACGCTGGAGTACTTGCGGGTTGTTGCGTTGTCGTGTATAGCTGTCCATAGAACCTTTCGATCTCCTCCAAGAGCTCAGGCTTGGAAGATACGATTCTGCCATCCTCCGTCTTCAGCTTTGTCAGCTGACTCTGCCCAACAGACAGATCCCTTTGGAACACTTTGGATCCCTTATTCCGCTCGATCGCCTCACGAACACATTTTGTGTTGTATTGGCGGAGATCGCGAGTCAGAGACTTAGAGATCTGTCTGTTGAGGTGCCGATATTTCGGCATGTCGTCGGAGGATAGCAGAACCATCTTGCGCCTTTCCTCTAACAGCTCGAGGGTCGGATCCGAGATCTTTTTGGTTCTCTGGCTTTTCTGGGGCTTAAAAAATTTAGCCCCTGTTGTATGGACAGCATCCACGAACCCGTTACTGTACGCGTCCACATCTACGCATTCACCTAGGCATTCGAAACGGTTCTTGAGTTCGAGCTGAAAGCTCTCGGGGTTTTGGATATGAACCGGTGCCGGTCGGAGCGTGGACTTTATCAACCTCGACCGTTCGAGGTTTGTACGGATATTCAATGTGCCTCTTACCATTCGGTGATCGCACCCCACTTTAAGTGAATTGATCACGGAGACATCATTGAATATCTGCCTCTTCGTCGACATGATAAAGTCGATCTCATTTTTGGTGGCACCGTCTGGACTTACCCAGGTCCACTTGCAGCATTCTCGCTTCTTGAAGAAGGAATTCATCATATAGAGGCCTTCCTTCTCCATAAAGCTAGCCAGCAAGTGACCCCGGGAATTCCGATGCCCATTACCAAATTGCCCCACTCTCAGCTCATCACCGTCACGTTTGCCCAGTTTCGCGTTAAAATCTCCCATGACCACGGTGTAATGGGTTTTGAAGCCATGTATAGCCCGAGATATGTCCTCGTACATGGCTTCCACCTCCTCATCGGGGTGCGTCGAGGTCGGAGCGTATACCTGTATGACCTTCAGCGAATACCGCTTGGATATTCTGAGTATAAGGTACGCTACCCTGCTCGACACACTCCCCATATTTACCACGTTGGTCACGAGAGATTTGTGGACGATGAACCCGACACCACCTTGGGACTGTTGGTCGCCCTCCCGGTAGAAGAGCAAGTTGCCGGAATTGAAAACTATCGAGTCCTCCCCCTGTCTTCGGACTTCAGATAGGCCTATGATATCCCATCGCAACTTGCTCAATTCTTCTTCCAGCTTGACAATCTTCTCGTCGGTTTTTGTTTGTTTTTCGTGTGAGTGTGTGGCCAACTCTGGTGTCGTAGTTTTCAGACCGCCCGAAGGCCTCCGACATGGCCTAACGATCCTTATCCTTAGACAAGAACCGGGACCGACAGCTTTACGTGCCCTCCAAAGCACGGTAGCGCTCAGATGTAACTACCACACACGGTCACCCATCCAAGTGGCGACCTGTGCAAGCGTTGCTTAACTTTGCCGATCTGTTACGAATGGCAAGTCAAGTCTTGCTATGAGCGCTTCTCGTCGGTCAGTGTGCGCGTGTTCAGTGTTGCCAGGGCCAATTGTCGTTGGTGGTCGTAGCCCGATCTCTTCCGGAGATTCTTCGCACCCCTTGCCCCGCCGTTACCATGGCCGCTACCATAACCAGGACTAGCGGGGCCGCCGGGGATTAGGAGCCGGTTTTTATTGGTGTGGTTCATCTATGGGGGGATTTGCCATAATCGCCACGCTTGGCAGGCGTATTGGCGATCGCAGTGGCGGAAGTTTTTAGTGCTGGACGCTGCTGCCCATCTAGCAACTTGGGATTTACTTCCGCCAGGTTCGGATGGTTTGACCGCCATCTTTCGGTTGACTGCTGGCACTGGGGGAGATACTATGACAGGTATCTACTCGTCAGAGTAACTCCCTCAGTGGGCGGTGGGGTCGTCACGTCCCGACGCCGACGAATATTAAATATTAATATATAAAATATTAATATATACATACATTTGTTGGTTGATTTGGAATTTCTTTGTATCATTTTATGTATCTCGATTATCAGGCGACGTATCTTTAAGCTAAAACGGTATCTTTATAAATTCGATTTTTATGATCACTCTCGTCCGTCAATCCGAATGACTGTCTGTCGTGGTGCTTATTCTTAAAAACGTTTGGAGGTATCGAATTGACCATAATGAAATTTCATTACATAAATTATGTTAAAATACTAAGCCTAAATAAACTTACTGCCTTAACTACATACATAATGATTTAACTGGTTTTATAACGCGTCAAAACGTCGACAAAACACAGGTATTTTATTTTAAATAAGTTAATTTAAGCGTTATTTCCAATCTTTAACTAGAGCTTTACATAAAAGTATATACCTACGATTCTAATTCGCATGTAATTATTTGCCAATTGAAAAAACAAGATTAATATACTATAATGATACTGCCTGTATTCCTGAAATCATTATGAATATTAAACTGTTAGAGCATTAATTACTGCCTCCGTGGTCCAGTGGATAGCGTATGCGACTGTTGATCGGAGGTCCCGGGTTCGATTCCGGGTCGGGCAAAAGTGTAACTGGGTTTTTCCGAATACTCAGTAGCAGCACGGAGTCTGGTGATGTGCCCGGTAACGGCAATAGGCTCACCCTCTATTACGTGGGACCTAAAAATTCATGGCGAAATGTGGGTGTAATATATACACCTCTGCCTACCCCTTCAAGGATACGGGCGCGAGACCTTTGTCGTTTATCCAAAACGACAAAGGTCTACACTTATCATAGAAGCCTCTTAACTACAAGAAAACTGAGAGTAAGGCTCTATTTACATAGAAATAACCGCGGACAGTAGTGCTATCGCACACTGTTAGCCACAACATATCTAACTTAATTTACATTGCAAAAATGCATTATTATGATCACAAAAGATGATACGATTAAGTTCCAAAAGAGGTTGCTTCAAGTACTTATAAAATTTGACAGATACATAGAATACTTTTTGCTTATAAAACGTTTGCAGTTGGAATAAAGATTGTCTCTAGAAGGATTTTAGAATAATTCAATCTAAGATTGCCACGCATTCAGTTTGGTTTATTCCACCCATCTACCTTCCTATCGACAACTAATTACATCGAAGTCAATCGTTCCACGCTTGCTCGTCCAATGCGAGCGATCCTTTTGTCTCTTTCGCTCCCCTCCCAAGGCACGCCTACAGAACAGTTTAGAAAGAACGACTCGGCTGACGGGTGTGTATAGCATACGCGTCCCGCAAAACCGCACCGCCATATTTTGTTTTACCGCTCCCGGGATATAACGAGAACTAAACCACGCGTGAGTGTAGTGGAGTGATTCAACGCAGCTTCAGGATTCTCGAAGACACCAGGAGGCTGCCATTTGAGAAGAAGAAGACTGATGTGCAAGGTAGGTGTGCCCTCATCCTTCCGCATCCTTAGAATATCCTATACCCACTCACAATCCTCTTCCCTTATCCTTTCTAGGTGAGCAGAACTCGCCCTAATACAGTACACAATATTAAGCCTTCTCCAAATCGCCTAGAACACACGGTTCGGAACATTCGGTTCGCCGAAACATTTTTTGATCCATACGAGTCGGATTCATTTACGTTCTATACGTAACCTCTCGTTATATCTCTATACCTAGGCAGTTACAGCACCTAGCTATACTCCTAGTCCATTTACATAACCATCACATGGTTATTTCCACACACATCAGTAGGTAATATACTTTTATGTAGCTACCTACTTACCCAATTATTATTTCTTGAACAATCATAGTTGTCTTGTAAATCTCATATTTCAAGCACCTTTTAATTCCACCGCCTTAAAGTTTTGCCTACCTAGGTAAAATAATAGGTACTTTAGGATTCTTATTTTGTTTCGGTCTCATTAGCTTATACTTACGTAAGCATGTCACAGCAAAAGAAGCCACGCGTGTCGGAAGACAGAGAGCTGACAATCTTTGAAGCAAAACGCAATATTTTATTTGAGCGTATTCAAAACATTTACGAGCGCTCAAAGACCGCCGCCGCTTCTGATAGTAATAGGGAGTCATTTCTCAGTTATTGTATGACAGTAGATAGTATTCGAACTGATTTTCATAAGTTGTTAGACGATTAAATAACGCAAGATTGCTTTCTACTAATCCTGATGAAATACCGAATTATCAGGCGTACACCTCATTCGAAGATCTTTATTGTATCATTAAGCGAATACAATCACAATTAGAGGGTAAATATTCGGCACAGCCCGTTTCAGCGGCTCGCACGCCGAGATTACCGCCAATCGAGATAATGTCGTTTGACGGAGATATACGAAATTGGCCGTTATTCTATGCGAGTTTTAAGTCCACAGTGCACGATAATGGTTCTCTGACAGATGCTGACGGGTTGTACTATTTAATAGGTAAACTGTCACCGAAGGCCCAGACCGTATTTGCAGGTGTCACACCCAGTGCTGAGAATTATCAGGTCATATTTCATTCACTACTTGATAGATATCAAGACACTCGCGTCCTAGCGTCTACCTACTTTGATCAAGCTTTAAATCTTAAACTGTCCGGTGCCGCGTCTGTCGCGAATTTCCAGCTGTTTATAGATAACTTTGTTACCGCGGTTAATTCTCTTAGGAACTTAAAATTAGAAGATCTTTCAGACTTTATGTTGCTTCAACTCGCTTTAAAAAAGTTTGACACTGAAACAATTCGTGCTTTCGAAATGACAGAACGCAATAATAAAATACCGACACTAGATAGTTTTATTTCGTTCATTAAAGATCAGTGTCCAATATTTCATAATACGCAGTCTAGTTCATCTAGCCCGTTTAATACTAACAACAGCAAACAAAGGTCGAATAAAGCGCGAAATAGTAATAATAACTCGGTCCCTAATCCGCAATCTTATGTAACATGCTCGGAATCTAATAATAATAATTCACAGAAGTGTCTGTGCAGTAGGTAATATAGTGCACGACCATTTCTATAAGTGTCCCGCCTTTAATGGTTTAAATCCGACTGCTCGTTTCAAGTGCGTTAAAGATAACAAAGAATGCATTAATTGCTTAACCCATTCAGTGCCGTGCCCGCCCATCGGCGGGCGAAAAGTCTTAACTGACACGCCGAGCCCGCCCATGGGCGGTTGGATTTCAACCTCCGATATCTAAGCCAATAACAATTAGAAAAAAGGAAGATTTTGTGAAATGATTCGTTTTACTAAAATTTATTCGTTACCAAAACGGCCTGCAGATATCTCAGGTTTGGAAAAATGTAGATTCCGACCTTTCATGCCGAACCCGCCCATGGGCGTGCATAACAATTATTCAGGCTTTACCAACCTTTTGTGAAACATGATACTTTTTGTTAAAATTTTAATGTTTTAATACTATTAATAATCGGCTTCAGGAAAATATTATATACTTTCTCGATTGTAGTATCTGATACTAAATTATATAAAGCTGAAGAGTTTGTTTGTTTGTTTGGTTGAACGCGCTAATCTCAGGAACTACCGGTCCGATTTGAAAAATTTTTTCACTGTTAGATAACCCATTTATCGAGGAAGGCTATAGGCTATATAACATCACGCTTTGAGCGACGGCAGCGGAGCAGAAGCCTTAAATAACGCAGGTGTAACCGCGGGCATAATCTATACTAATATATAAAGCTGAAGAGTTTGTTTGTTTGGTTGAACGCGCTAATCTCAGGAACTACCAGTCCGATTTGAAAAATTTTTTCAGTGTTAGATAGTTTATTTATTGAGGAAGGCTATAAGCTATATAACATCACGCTATGAGCCACGGGAGTGGAGCAGTAGTCTTCAATAACGCGGGTGTAACCGCGGGCGTCATCTAGTCAACCGTATGCCTCGGACATAAAGTATATTATTGCAAAAAGTATAATAATATGCAAAAGGAGCTGGCTGGCCGGTCAGTAGAACATAGGTAAACAGTAGTAAACTATTTTTTTATGCGTCCGTGTTATCCTAAGCCAAATGAACCGTATATACAAGGACATATTGTACTTTGTAGACATCTTTGTGGCTAGCTAAAACATAACAAAAGGATGCGCCGGTGCATCTCGTTTTTTACGTGATTCTTTGAAAAAGTCGTTTGATTTCTTCCATATTGTCGTCTTTACCAAATTCAGTTTTATTGCCTGAACAAAAGAAAAAAAATATTACATTATTACCTATAGTAAAGAGGAAAGATAAAAATTAAATTGTAAGCAAATTTACATTATGTATTTTTTTAACTAATTGAGTGTAGGGGTTGACGACACCTGACTATTGAAAAATGCACATAGATGTGGGTTTTTTAAAGACATTTTTGATTTCTTTACATATGTATTAGCTTAATTTTATCTGAAATATGGTTTTGTATGATTTTGATTCATCTTAGATTAATTAAGTGACAGTCATGCCTTACCTTCATGCTCCATTACTATTTCAGCTAATAACCAATAAAACTGTCACAATTTTACCACAAACATCGCAGGAAACTTCACATACACGCTTTAAACACGATACAGTATATGTAAACTAAACATATCAAACGGTTCATGTCGAAATCTAGAGCTTCATGCCGAAAACGCCGATGGGCGGGCAAAAATACTTAATCGAGATGCCGGACCCGCCGATGAGCGGGCTGTATATCATGCTATGGCGGCACCTGGGTAATGACGTTAATTTTCAGGTAGGCAGTGAATGGGTTAAGTATAAAGCATAAAACGAGTGATTGTTCTAGTAAGACAAGATGTCGTTCATGTAATCAGCGATACCACTCATTGTTGCACTTCAATAAAGGTAGTCCGTTGTCAAGCCAAGCTGCTAACCTTGACACACTTACGTTGCAGGTGCAGGCTACGATAACTGCGCCTCCCACGATTCAGAATGAAATATCGTTGTGTACGACATCCATCGCGCGGGCGACGCGCACGCGCGGACGGCCCTTGCGCATCTATAATGATCTGCGCGGGGCCAAGCCGCAGTGTATGGCGTCCAAGACGGTACTGTTAGCGACAGCGCAAGTTATCGTTTATGATATTAATGGATCGCCGCACGTAGTACGTTGTCTACTCGATAGCGCATCTCAGAGCAATTTCATAACTTTTTAGTGTTTCAAACGCCTCGGATTGTGGAATAACTTTAAAAATACTAACTCAAAAGTCAAAGGGATCGCCGTTTCAGAAAAACATTGCAAGGGTTCCGTAGATGTTAAAATACATTCGCGTTTTGATAGGGATATTAATTTTAACATTTCTTCGCTTATCGTGGAGCGTATTACGGACACATTGCCAAACGCTAATGTGGACGTATCGCTACTCACACATCTCAACTCATTGCCGCTGGCAGACTCGGAGTTTGCGAATCCGGCAGACATTGATCTTTTGATCGGAGCTTCAATATTTGCGCACTTGCTACTAACTAAAGTAGCACGTAGTGAGCGATATGATTTACCGCCCGCTATTGAGACGGTATTTGGGTATGTGATTATGGGTACCGTACCTACATTACATACTTCTTATTATATTACGTCTTGTTGTTGTTCTGTTCTTCAAGAAATCAAGGTGGGTGCTAAGACTGTGTGTAATATAAAGGACTAATTAGCTATGCTATGCTACGCTTCGCTATGCTATGCTATGCTATGCTATGCTATGCTATGCTGTGCTATGCTATGCTATGCTATGCTATGCTATGCTTTGCTATGCTATGCTACGCTATGCTATGCTATGCTAAGCTAAGCTACGCTACACTATACTATACTACACTTCCGCTTTGTATATGGATGACATTGCCTGTAGTGTCATATCCGTTCCGCTAGCAATTTCGCTTTGTGAAGAGCTTATTCAGACTTGACAAGCGAGGCCAGTTTGATCTTGTTAAATGGACAAGCAACTCTAAGGAGGTTCTCGCACGCATACCAGATTCTCATAAAGCTTCTCCAGACATTGAGTTTGAGAAGTCTGTACCGCATAAAGTTCTCGGTTTAAGCTGGGACAAATCCTGCGATAGTTTTCGGTTTGACGTCTCACCGCCAGATGATAAGAGCACCAAACGCACTATGCTGTCCACAGTGGCTCGACTATGGGACATAATGGGTTTTGTGGCTCCCACAATTTTGTACGCCAAGCTCTTGATCAAAGAGTTTTGGCTATCAAAGTGTGAGTGGAATGAAACACCCCCTGACCATATTGTCGCCGCTTGGGGCCAGTTTTGTATTGAGCTTACCGCGCTCAATCAAATTACTATTCCGCGTCATCTTGGGTTGGTAGATGGATGAACCATCAACTTAATAGGTTTCGCTGACGCCAGCGAGCGTGATTACGGCGAAGTCGTATATCTGCAAGTCCGCATTGGTTCTAACTACTCGGTGCAGTTAGTTTGCGCCAAGTCTAAGGTCTCGCCTGTTAAAACCATTTCGGATGCGAAACTGGAGTTGTGCGCGGCCCTTCTGCTGTCTCAGTTGCTCCGCAAGGTTCAAGACACAGTCTTGCCCCACTACCCTATTAATAGAATATACGCGTTTTCTGACTCCAAAGTAGTTCTCGCTTGGATTTATTCATCTCCTCACCGCTGGCAGACTTTTGTCGCCAACCGCGTTAGTAAATTGATTGAACTTGTTCCCGCTACTTGTTTCAATCACGTTGCGGGTACTGAGAACCCCGCTGATTGCTTGTCTCGTGGTGTCACTCCACTTAATCTTCTGCATCATCCATTGTGGCATCGTGGACCTTCTTGGATTTCCCATGATCCGTCAGAATGGCCCATGCAACCCTTTGACCACAGTGCAGAAGACGAAGATGTACCCGAACGGAAGTCTGTTTCTTATCCCGTGATTGATGAGGTTGCAGAGTCTCCGATCTATGCACTCGCACTACGCATGTTATCGTGGTCTAAGTTACTCCGCGCCATCGTTTATGTCTGTAGGTTTCTTAGGCACCTACCTAATGAGACTTTTGTATCAAGTACTGATATCAAATTCGCAGAATGTAAGTTACTACGAGCTGTACAGGCTGTTCATTTTAGTAACGACATTCAAAATTTGAAAAACAATGTACCTTGTTCTCCCGCTATCCTTAGACTCAAACCGTTTCTCGATGAACACGGCGTCATACGCGTTGGGGGTCGTCTGTCAAATTCGGATGAACCTTATAACTACATCCTTGCATTCTGCCGCGTCATGATCATGTTGTCGACCTTCTTGTTGATTTTTATCACAAGAAGCACCTCCATGCTGGTCCAGAGTTGCTTATGTCCTTACTTAGGCATAAGTATTGGATTTTAGCCGCTCGACGAATAATTCGTCACAGAATACATAAATGTAACGTCTGTTTTAAATTTCGTCCGCTTCCGACTTTCCCTCCCATGGCAGATCTTCCTAGCCAACGCGTCAATCAAGTTGATAAAGCGTTTACACACACCGTTGTGACGATTGCGACAGATTTAAGCACGGTGTCATTCCTTGCAGCCCTTAAACGACTTCTCTCACGACGCGGCCCTATACAGTGTTTGTATACGGATAACAGCACTTGTTTCGTGGGCGCAAGCTCTTATTTACGCGACCTCTATAAGTTTCTCAGAGAAGAATAGCGTACTCGTCTTCAGGAAGAACTTTCCATAGATCGTATTGACTGGAAGTTTATTCCACCAGCATCACCATATTTCGGTGGATGTTGGGAAAGCATGGTCAAAGTAATTAAAACGCATCTCTTCAAAGTTATAGGTCAACAGATCCTCTCTTACGAAGAGCTTTTAACTGTCTTTTAACTGTGACACGGCATTGAGTAGTGACCCTGCAGAACCATCCGCGTTAAGCCCTGCACATTTTCTGAACGCAGTGCCATTATCGTAATTTCCGGCTCCTGAAGCAGACTCTTCAAGCTTGCTCCAGAGACATACTCTGCTGGATAAACTCGTGCAGTCGTTCTGGCGGCGCTGGCGTGCGGAATATCTACACCAGCTTCAGGCTAGATCCAAGTGGAATAGTCCTGCATCCCCTATACAGGAGGGTACGTTGGTCGTCATAATACATGATAATGTTCCGCCGCTTTCATGGCCGTTAGCCATCGTAGAGAAACTGCATACTTCCAAGGACGGTACAACCCGCGTTGTTACCGTGAAAACCGCGAAGGGGAGCTCCCCTTCGCGGGTTTTCACGGAGACGTATAACAGGGCGCACGTAGCTACGTGCGCCCTGTTATACGTCTCTGTCCGCTTCCAACTCAGTGAGATATAGCCTGAAGTTGGATCTACCTCTTAGTTAAGTATTTAGTTAGTAGTTTTCGCTATTATTGCGTTTGCAATTTTCGCTAAAGTTAATTTAGACTAATTTGTTATCATATCGCTGTCTTAGCCTATTGATGGGTTATGCGGTAGTACACCCAACATAGCTAAGTTCAATCCAATTTTTTTTAAAGGCAACCCTCTAGGGCCGGGGGGATATGGTAGCGCCATCTACCTTCCTATCGACAACTAATTACATCGACGTCAAACGTTCCACGCTTGCTCGTCCAATGCGAGTGATCCTTTTGTCTCTTTCGCTCCCCTCCCAAGGCACGCCTACAGAACAGTCTAGAAAGAACGACTCGGCTGACTGGTGTGTATAGCATACGCGTCCCGTAAAACCGCACCGCCATATTTTTTTACCGCTCTCGGGATATAACGAGAACTAAACCACGCGCGAGTGTAGTGGAGCGATTCAACGCAGCTTCAGGATTCTCGAAGACACCAGGAGGCTGCCATTTGAGAAGAAGAAGACTGATGTGCAAGGTAGGTGTGCCCTCATCCTTCCGCATCCTTAGAATATCCTATGCCCACTCACAATCCTATTCCCTTATCCTTTCTAGGCGAGCAGAACTCGCCCTAATACAGTCCACAATATTAATCCTTCTCCAAATCGCCTAGAACACACGGTTCGGAACATTCGGTTCGCCGAAATAACACTTATAGACACTCATATACACGTGGTAAATTTATTCTGCACTTTTTTGCATCGAGGCGGCAAAGAGCCTAAAATTTCACTGCCGGCCGCTGCTGTGTGTACGGAGCTTAAGTTGTGCCTATATACCGTCAGATCGGACGCCACGACGCGTTGCTAAACCTCCCAAAGTGTACTGGATTACCGCCACGGGTTTAACCGTACTCTTGCCCGGGTTTTTGTTTTTTAATGTGAGCTATTGATATTCTTAAAGGATCACAATTTAGCCGGATAAGCCTTATTATGTTGAGTTATGCGTTAATTTATTTGCGGTTTTTGGACCCGAGTGGTTAGTAAAATATTTAATATATTATTTAGGCTTGAGTTCTCTGTCAAATCTGGTAAGATAAAACAACCTCGGTTCCAAGACATTTCATGAAACTGAAATAACGGTAAAATTAAGATTTACGGTAATCCATACACACACATCATATCTTAAATGTAAGTGGCGAAGAACGGCCAATGTCTTGAACTTCACAAATAATTTGAAAACGACAGAAGCACTAATCATGTAAGTATAGCAAATATTTAATCAATGGTCCCAAGGAACACCTAAATTCGAAACATCATACAAAGCGCTGTCAAGATTGAAAATCAAACCCGCTATACTTAGCACAAGACCAAACGCCGAGACGTTTTTTTAACAGTTCTATTCACGCAGACATACTACAAAGGTGTTAAAAACTTCATAAAGCATAACAATGTTCTTTAAACAATTGTTTTGCGGGAACGTTTCGCGCGTGTCACACTAGACCAAACGAAACTCCTTGAGAAGTGCCCGTTAGTGCCCGCCCTACTCTCTTGTTACGGATATAGCGGCTCGAATGCTTTTACTCCGCTGTAGAGGCATATCTATGAAGCTTTATAAAAGTGAACTAAAATGTAAAACGGTATAAGAAAATCAAATTATCTGTTGATTTAAGCTGGTATGAAAGTTACCTGGCTTTTTTAGGATAACTTTCTTTTGTTTTTTAAAAGACAACTTCCGCACTAGTAGGAAATTTCTGTGTCGCGGGGAACTTTAGGAACATTCAATTAACGGACACAAAGCACATCCAGACTCGAGACAACAATTTCTGGATCACACAAAGTGTTGTCTCGTGTGGGTATCGAATCCACAACACGCGGCGCAGAACCAAGCGACGAGGCGACCATTTAAATCCGTATGCTTTACATTTTTATTTCTCTGTTGCAGTTCATGTACCTAATATAAAAAATAACTCAACTAGACGCAAAAGCGTTGTCCTATGTGGTATTAGAACCTACTATACTAAATTTAAGTTATACTTCTAAGACGTTATCTAAAATGTGTCATGATTTTATCATTTTCAACTTCAAACGTTTTAAACGTTACTTCAATAAGTTACGCAATCAAACCTACGCCCTATACCTAGAACACGTACCATTAAGATTCTCTCCACATATCTTTAATGCAAGTCATTAGCTTTTTATCAATGCCTAAGGCTAAGGCCTAAGGCTGTGCGGTGTACGAAGAGACATCTTTCAGCAAGTGAACTTAAACTTCCATGAGAATGTGGATTCTTTGTACCCACCGGTGAGGCTTATATAAATGTATAAAGCCAAAGAAAACACTGACTTCTAAAATACTGGTACATACCTAGTTTAGAAATCAGAGTCTCTAGCTTGTAAATTTATACCATAAGCCATATTTTTGTACTTAGGTTAAGTATTATTCTTATGGAGTAATAAACTTTTATTATTATTTAACTAAGCTTAAAATAACTAGATATACTGGTCTCATATCAAGAGAATAGGTAGATAAAATGCCTTATATTGAGGGAAAAACAAAAGAACGAAAATCATATACCATACAGCTGACACAATCATCAGAATTGCAAACCTAAAAAGGTAAATGGTGCTTTACTGTTTAGTTTTTAAGATCTTTGTCACACCACAATTTATGCAATAAAAGTTTAATTTTAAAAATTTCAACCACAATCTAGGACAGGTTTGTTGTTCTACACTATTCAGTTTTATTTATTTACAACAATTTATGTCTTATTATCGATGAAATTAAGTGAATGTTTTGGCACATCTCAGCATAGATACGTAGCCTAAGTCTTTCCGAGCGAGAAATCCACGTGCATAGCCGCCATATTGATTTTACAGAGCTGCGTACAGCGTGTTCACTTCAGCGATTTTTCTGCTGAATTCTCTTGGTGTAATAGAAAAATGCCGATATTTGAGAGACCGTTTGATACGATGTGGTACTAGTGAGTTATGAGATAACACATCTTTTATGTACGTGTTTGATAAAACACAATGTAATCTTACTCGAGATAAGTATGTAGGTAGTTAAGTAAAAATTCCGCAAAATTCAACAAACATGACACAAGGAAATTACCAGTTCTCGTCAGCATTACGCATTACAGCATTCGGTCAACATTGTAATATTGACCGGATTGAAAAGCTAATATTAAGTAAAATCCGGGTAGACTAGTAAGCGGAGAATGATGATTATTAATTTATATCTTGATTCATACACTGCTAAAGCAAGACCCTTCTCCTTATCTTTTATCATAGTCTGGTAAAAAGTAACATTATTCTATAGCTAATAGTGGTTACTATCAAGCACAATGTTTAAAAACAATTTTACGACCACGATAACGCCCTAAAATACCCTTAGGGGCGGTAAGATAACGATATCGTAAAAACCTTATTGTCCCAAATAACAAGAAGGTTTAGTAACATTGTCGCGATAACTATTTCTATTTAATAAACGGGTTTGAAAATAAGCGATTTTGTATAGAATATAATTGTTTATTCGTGTTAGATATCATAAGTATCCTCAACCTGCCTTAGTCCACTGCTGGATATAGGCCTCCTCAATATCTCGCCACTGATCCTGATTTTCAGCTTTTCGTGTCCAGCCCCTGCCTACCATATTGCCTATATCGTCATTACACATAGGCATGTTAGAGTTGCTAACAATATAGAGTAGCGTTTTATTGTTGATAATTTATAGCTGTTATGTTTAGCAGAGCTCAAAACCTATTCGGCTACAGCGAGGGGTGAGGCAGGGAGATGTTATATCGCCGAAACTCTTCACCGCTGCGCTGGAAGACGTTTTCAAGCTTCTGGACTGGGAAGGACTCGACATCAACATCAACGACGAGTACATCACTCACCTTCGATTTGCTGATGATATCGTAGTCATGGCTGAGACCATGGAAGATCTCAGCACAATGCTCGATGGCTTCTGTAGAGTCTCCCAACAAGTAGGTCTTAAGATGAACATGGACAAGACGAAAATCATGTCTAACGTCCATGTTGGCTCCTCCTATTTAGGTTGGGAACTCTAAACTCGAAGTTGTTGACAAGTGGGTAGGTCCAACTTCGAGAAAAAGGTCATTCGTCGAATACGACTCGGTTGGGCGGCGTTCGGGAAGTTACGGCATATCTTCACGTCCGATATCCCGTAGTGTCTCAAGTAGAAAGTCTTTGACCAGTGTGTATTGCCAGTGATGATCTACGGGGCTGAGACGTGGTCGCTAACTATGGGCCTTATCCGAAAGTTCGGAGTCACTCAGAGGGTGATGGAGAGAGCTATGCTCGGAGTTTCCCTGCGAGATCGAATCAGAAATGAGGAAATCCGCAGGAGAAACAAAATCACCGACATAGCTCTCCGAAGAGCCAGGCTGAAGTGGCAATGGGCAGGGCACATAGCTCGAAGAACCGATGGCCGTTGGGGCAGACGGGTTCTAGAGTGGCGACCACGTACCGGACGACGCAGCAGGGGTAGACCACCCGCAAGGTGGACTGACGATCTGGTTAAGATCGCGGGAAGCGGTTGGATGCGGGCAGTTTAAAATCGGTCTGAGTGGAGAACCTTAGGGGAGGCCTATTTCCAGCAGTGGACGTCTCTAGGCTGACATGATGATGATGATGTTTAGCAAGTAGCTATGACTTCATGATAGAGTAGCAATTTAAGCGGTTACGTCGCCGTTAACCCTGATTCTTCCTTAAGAGTTTGGTCCTACTACATAGCGTTAGGTCTGTGATAACCAAAAATTATCTTATTCCTCACACAATACTTTGTTGTGGGTTGAAATCAAACTCACGACCGCTTTAGTGATTAAAATCACCAATGACAAAACCAACATACCAATTCTTAAAATTCTTTTTATTTTTATTTATAGACTCACGCCTGTATCCGCGAAGGGGTAGGCAGAGGTGTAATAGTACACCCACATTTCGCCAGGAATTTTTAGGTCCCACGTAATAGGGGGCGAGCCTATTGCCGTACCGGCACGTTACCAGACTCCGTGCTGCTACTGAGATTTTCCTAACGGAAAAACCCAATATCACTTTGCCCGACCCGGGAATCGAACCCGAGACCTCCTAATCCCACGCGCACATTCATGCCGCGAGACCAACGAGGCAGTTAAAAATACCCCATAAAAAGTTAACTTGCATACTACGAGAATTAAACCCACCATACCTGTATGCCTATGCAAATTCTACATAAGCAGTTCGAAAGTATCTGCTGCAGATATTTTAGAAGCTCGTCTAGCCAAGAAGTTATATTGACAGGAATAGTATCTGATAGAGATCGCCTCAAGGTTAACTGAACTTATATAATAAAAAACATTGTAGTTTGCTGATGCTAATTTAAAACTATAGCTTTCCTGTTTTCATTTACTTATATAACATTATTCTTATTTTCCTTAAGACTATTGTCTTAAGCAAAATTAATACTTGGCTCGGCACGGCTTTTTAGTTTGACTTGATTTGATAGAACATTTTTTTAACAGTCTGCTGGTACCGAAGGGCTATTACATTATCCGTCTTATTCTACTACAATTACTCAAAAGAGTTACGTTTACTCCTTGTCTTACGTGTGCAAAAAAAAAGAATATTGAAATTGTGGTATGTAAACGAAATATATATAATATTTTGGAAAGTTTCTGTCGTTAAAATTCTTTGGAACGCGCTGTCATAGTAGCGCTTTTGCAATACGAAATTGAACTTGTGTCTATTAAATATTTTTAAACTTTCGTGATATGTACACAGTAATATTTATGTATTGTAACGGGTCTATGTCCATAGGCACTTACTTATATTTTTAAATAATAACCTGTTACATAAATTTTACTTTGTGCCTATCAGTTCCTTGTTTTTTTTATAATTTTTCTCTATTTTACGTCATTATAGATATGTTACAATTTATTGACAATATGCCCAGTATAACGGACTCCGTTTTAATTGCATTTTGCTACAACAACAATGGACGTCATTCCCGATTAGAAATATTTGGGTACTGTCACTGTTGTTTATCAGTTATGTGGGATCGAGTTATTATTATTAATAATGTTAGAAATATCGTATCACATTGGATGTATCGATTTATCAAAGAATGGATTAGTGAAGACCGCTAAGTTATTTATGCGCGAGTTGATGAGTAGAGGATAGAACTTGCCAGTGTTGAGGTTTGATAGAATCTCTTGTTTATTTTGCAACCTTGCAACCTGACATGTTTTGTGTTTGGTATCATCTATAATCGTCTACGGGATTGTTGTAGCAATTTATAACCACTTTTTTTAGTAATATACAATATGCCTTTTTTGAATATCAAACCTACTCGTCACGCAGTGTAATCCATTACACTGCGTGACGAGTAGGTTTACTGCGATAATGTAACTAATTTAATCATAACGGCAAAGTCCTTCTTTATTATAATGTCAAAGTTTGTGGCCAGATATTCAAATTTATTTATTTAAAATAGGTAAACAAATAGATTACAGTCTAAAGATGGTTATTAACTAGTGTACACTAAGAACTAAACGGTAATCCAAAAGTAGTGAACACAACATGGATATATTTATATATCTTATCTTTAATTATTTTACTATTTTCACAGATACTCATTTATAAAATTAATCAACTGAATGACTCTCATAGCCAAATTCACATATCACACAATACTTACAAACACTTATCATTGTACCGACATGACAAATTCTCCATCTTACACATTTCACACAAAAAATATCAACAAGACCAACTATCAAATACACAAAATACATACATTCATATACTTACATACACATTAGCATTAATCCCGTGTTTCAAGAGAGTGGGTAGAGGTGTCTTAGTTATACAATGGCAAAATTTCTTATTTATTGCCTGGATAGTAAACTTATTTGCTTTTTTATTGGTCTCAGCATTACTAAGTCTAATAGATTCACCTATTGTGTTTCGCTTAAGTAGATAAGTCATCAGAAACTGCTCTATGTGAGTTTACTGAACATATAGTTAAAACGTTAGGTGGAAAAAAGAAATGCCTAACCATTTTCTTAGATTTGGCACAGGCTTTTTACACGTTTTCAATTTCCACACTTGAAGACAAATTACACCGACTAGGCATACGCGGAAATCACCTAAAGCTATTCCAAGATTATCTGAAAGAGAGAAGCCAAAAAGTAAAAATTGGTGATTATGTAAGTGACAACATGTCCATCTCCCGTGGTGTTCTTCAGGGTAGTATCTTAGGACCAACGCTATTTCTAGCCTATATTCATGAACTCACATCTCTTAGTATATATAATTTTAAAATCGTCTCATATGCCGACGATACTACTCTGACAGTCCATGGCGACTCTTGGCACGACGTATATCAAGGAGCACAAGCTGGCTTCAACACAGTTACTCAATGGCTTAAGCTTCGTCATCTAACGCTTAATTTAGATAAAACAAAATATATCCCTTTTTCCATTCGAAACCTTCCACAGCCCTTAGATAACACACACCATCTAGTTGCTCATACTTGTCTTATAGACGATGGACGTTGCTGCTGTCCTAGAATATCTTCAGCAGATTCTATTAAATATTTAGGTGTTATATTTGACAAAAACATGAAATTTAAAAAGCAAATAGAAAGTGTTTCAAGTAGGATTAGGAAACTTATATATATAATTATATATTTAAACAACTTAGACACTATCCAAATTCCGTCGTTATGAAAACAATATACTATGCCTTATGTCAATCAGTGATAACATATTGTATTTCTTGCTGGGGAGGAGCTGCAAAAACTTACAATATAATTGCGGAAAGAGCTCAAAGGGCATTATTAATAATCTCCTATTAAATCTAAGTACACGGCAACTGCTGAATTATATAGTGGATGTGGAGTTTTAACAGTGCGTCAGCTATTCCTACTATCTATTATTATTTAAACACATAATATGGTCAGTAAACAGCAACAAATATGCACCGTGCCTGGTAATAATAAGAGAAGACGCCATGACCAACAAAGATCAGTGATTTTTAGGACGTATTTTGCCCAAAGATTTAATTTATTTCTTGGAACCCAGAATATATAACATAGCTGACAAAAAGTTTAAAATCTCTAATATGACTTTGAAAGAATGTAAGAAAATCCTAATAAATAAACTGGCTCCTCTTTGACTTACGATGATACTGAAAATTTATTAACAATCCCACTATAGTCTTTGTTTAACGTTTGCCACATAAATGCGCAGAGTATACCGAGTCACTATAGTGATTTGTTGGAAGGGTTTTCCAACTGTAACGCTCATGCCATTCTGGTCTCTGAGAGTTGGCTTAAACCATCTCTTCCTTCCACCTCTTACTCTCTGCCGGGGTACGTTCTTATACGTAACGACCGAGTTGGCAGGAGAGGTGGTGGTGTCGCAATCTACCCCCGCAGTGCCTTTAACTATAAAATCTTGTCTTCTTCACTACTCACTTCTTCACCTGCGGAGTACTTATTTCTTGAGGTCGACGTCGGGGGGGCTACAACCGTCCTTGGCGTCGTCTATTGTCCCCCTTGAGTCGACTTTTTGTCTTGTCTGATTCGCTGGATCACCAAACTACGAGTCTCACTGTCAACTACTTAGCCGGATTACCTCAACCCAAAATAGAATCTTTTTTATTTTCTCCAGAGTCTCCGGCCGAGACCAAAAAGATAATCCTCTCCATAAGGTCTAATGCTGTGGGATGTGACAACATTAGCCGTCGTATGATTACAACGAACCTAGATCAGCTCCTCTCGGCAATATCCCACATAATAAACTTTTCACTTACATCTGGTACCTTTCCTTCCTTGTGGCGCAAAGCCCACATAATTCCTCTACCCAAAATCTCCAATCCTACTCTTCTTCAACACTTCCGGCCTATCTCCATCTTACCCTTCCTATCCAAAGTGCTTGAGGCCTGTGTGAACAAACAATTGTCTAGTTTTGTCTACCACAATAACTTGTTAAGTCCACTTCAGTCAGGTTTCAGGCCTGGTCATTGCACTACCTCCGCCCTCCTCAAAGTGACTGGCGATATTCGAGAAGCTATGGAAAACACCGAACTCACTGTTTTAGTGTTGATCGATTTTTCAAATGCTTTTAATACCGTCAGTCACGATGTCCTTTTATCTATCCTTTCCCATCTTAAGGTCTCGGCTGGAGCCCTGCATTGGTTCTCAACTTATCTTCGAGGTCGTCAGCAGTCTGTCCGCCTCGATGAGTCATCGTCGGGGTGGTACGACATCATATCTGGCGTTCCTCAAGGCGGCATCCTCTCTCCTCTCTTATTTTCTATATTCATTGATCTCCTAACTCAACATATTCGGTGCGCTTACCATTTGTATGCCGACGACTTGCAGATTTACTCCCATGTAAGTGTGGAATGTGTAGCTGAGGCCATCGACAAAGTTAATAGAGATTTGTTGACAATAAAGACATGGTCTGACAAGTTTGGTCTCACTGTAAATCCTTGCAAGACTCAGGCTATAATAGTAGGTAGTCAACGAATTTTAAGCAGACTGGACTTAGCAACACTACCAGCCATCATTTTTAACGGCACTATGGTCGATCTTTACCCTACAGTTAAACATCTTGGGCTACACATGGATTCCAGGCTGAATTGGGAGGCTCAGGTGATACAGGTAAGTCAGAAGGTCACCGGCACATTACGCGCTCACTACCGCCTTAAAAACTTGCTCCCTTTCAAGACTAAAACAATGCTTGTGCAAACTTTGGTTTCCCACTGATCGACTGTGGTGATGTATGTTACTTTGACTTGAATGCAGATCTCCTCAATAAACTTGACCGTCTTCTGAATAACTGCATTCGATTCGTTTTTAATCTTCGTAAGTATGACCATGTGTCTACTTATCGTTCCCAACTAAAGTGGCTCCCTATACGTCAGCGCCGTAGTTTGCGTGCTCTAACTACTCTATACACTATTCTCACATCATCTACTTCTCCTCAGTATATGACTCCTTACTTTCAGTACTTATGTTCTAACCATGAGCGCAATCTTCGTTCCTCTACTAATCTTCAACTCATGGTACCTTCACACAGATCTGATTTTCTTCACTCTTCTTTCACCATTCAATCTATTCTTCTATGGAATGCTCTACCTCCTGAGATCAGAATGGCCAAACCCAAATTCAAATTCAAGTCCAAAGTAAACGAGTTCTTGTTAGCTGAGTCCGCGAATGTATCCTAAGCCACTATCTTAACCAGGTATATGATTATGTATATATGTATATTCATATGTATCATATGTTTATGTATATGTGTATGTTATTTGTTATTATTATATTTGAATTAAATGTAAATGTATTACGTTTATGTATTTTTATTATAATATATATATACACCGCTATTTTTTAATTAGTACAAAAACTTTAAGGACAGATTAGCGAAGATAGAATAGAATAGAATAGAATAGTTTATTTCTTAGTACATGGTATTACAGATATTACAAATATTATACAGTGTTTCACATATACTACCGTATCCGGTGTAGAAATATTTTACAATTAGAATATTATAATAAGTAATTAATTTTTGCATAGTGGTTCTTAATTCTAGATATTACATTATATTATTATTATTCCTCTTTATTACGTCTTTTCTCATGGTAAAATTTTATACACTTAAATAAATAAAAAAATTTAACCATATAAAATAGGACCACGGAGACCCACCGGTATCGGGTACAGGGACCAAGCTACCGGTGGTTAGGGCTCCAGAGAGAGGAACCTCCGAACTATGCGCGTCGTGTCCAACAATACTGCCTTCTGTATAGAGGACTTGATCCAGCCGTCTAACGAGAGCCTCTTGAGATGGTGGTCGAGGCTCTTGGCAATGAGACCATTAACTGACACGACTATCGGTACAATGATTGCCGAGTCCACATCCCACATGTCGACAATCTCGTGAGCTAGGTCCAAATACTTGATTTCCTTATCTTTTTCGGCTTTCACGAGATTCTCGTCATGGGGTATAGTAACATCAACGATCATTGCAAGGCGTTCTGATCGATCTATCACCACAATATCGGGCTTGTTAGCCACGATAGTCCTATCGGTGATGATAGATCGATCCCAGTACATAGTGGCACGACCATTTTCGAGAACTGGATCGGGCACATACCTGTAGTACGGTACTTCAAAGGGTACAAGGTCATATTTTAAGGCAAGCTGCTGATGGACGATCCTGGCTACTTGATTGTGCCTGTGCAAGTATTCGCCGTTGGCAAGACGAGAACAACCGGAGACTATATGTCTGAGGGATTCGCCGGGCTGGTGACACGCCCGACATATGTCAACAGTCCCATCCTTCAGAATATACTTACGGTAGTTGTTCGTCATGACAACTTCGTCCATAATTGCACAAACAAAACCTTCGGTCTCTGCAAATAAATCACCAAACCGTAGCCAGGCTACTGATGACATGAGGTCTACATCGGGCCCATGCAAGGCCCGATAAAAACGTCCATGCAACTCTTTGCCTTTCCATACTTCCCTGCGCTCTTCAGTACTAAGTACAACAGGTTTGCGCCAGCTCTCTTTTGCCAGACCCAACGGGGTAAGTCCGTTGTCTACAGCAACAATATCACGATGCACACCCGTATCAGCCTTAAGAAAATATTCTCTAAGATTGTACACCTCGCGGTTGTGGAGGTCCTTAGCACTTAAGAAACCACGACCACCACATTTCCGCGGGATGTACAACCTCATTACTGATGACCGCGGGTGATGCATCCGATATTTAGTCAATAGACAACGGACCTTTCTGTCCAGGGCTTCCAGTTCTGATTGAGTCCATCTGAGTATGCCAAAGGAGTATGCTAAGACTGGCATGGCCCAACCATTATAGGCACGCACCCTGTTGCCGCCTGATAAAAAACTTCTCAGTATTTTCTTCAGGCGGCCCAAGAAGCGCTCCCGCAATGATTGTTTCATGGCAGTCTCAGCAATACCTAAGGCCTGCGACATACCCAGATACTTGTAGGTCTCGGACGCAGAAAGAGATCTAAGTTGTGTGGAATCTGGAAGCTCTATACCCTCAGATTCCACAATCCCACCTCGTTTTACATGCATGACCGCACATTTACCCACACCAAATTCCATCTTGATAGAATTACTAAAAGTTTCAGTTACTTTTAGTAACGCTGTCAATTGGAAAGTGGAGGGGGCAATTAACTTCAGGTCATCCATATAAAAGAGGTGGGAGATAACTTGACCCCTACGCTGCAGCCGATAGCCTAACCCAGAACCCTCTAGCAAAGTGCTGAGAGGATTCAGAGCTAGACAAAACCACAAGGGACTCAAACTGTCACCCTGGAATATACCCCGTTCGATCTTAAGAGGAGCACCGCAATCGCGAATCTGTCGACATCCTGGATAGCGTAGGACCGTACTCCACTGTCCCATACATGCCTTCAAGAAGGCGCATAGAGTTATATCGACTTTATATAACTCCAGCACCCTCAAGAGCCATGTATGTGGCACGGAGTCGAAGGCCTTCTTGTAATCTATCCAGCATGTCGCCAGATCCTTTCGGTTGCGGCGCACCTGCTGGCTAATGGCCATGTCAAAGAGGAGTAGCTCTTTTGTACCACGGGCCCCATTCTTACATCCATTTTGAGCCACTGACATAATGTTATTATTTCTAATATGTGATAACATCTTTGTCCTCAAAATGGATGTAAGAAGTTTATATATAGTCGGTAGACACGTAATTGGTCTATAATTTTTGGGGTCCGTGGTACAACCTGACTTAAAGAGCAGGTGAGTGAGACCAGTTGTCATAAAAGTTGGGATCGAGCCCGATTCCAAAGATGCCTGGAATTGGGATGCCAACCGAGCATGGGCACTACGTAGCCACTTCAACCAGAAGTTGTGCAGTCCGTCCGGTCCCGCTGATTTCCAGTTAGATAACGAACGGACTGCACAAGCTACATCTGTTGTTTCTATGGCTACGCGCTGCATTTGGGGTATTCCCTCACATGCTCGCTTAACATCCCCAAACCAATCACCTTCAGTGTGGCTAATGGGCATCGACCAAATGCTGCGCCAGAAAGCGTTCGTTGCCTCAACATCTGGCAGACGCCCATCATCCACACCTGAATTGGTTCGCTCCCAACTTCTATATACCCACCTTTCATCTTTTTGGAATGCCCTATTCTGGGCGTATCGGTCCACCCGCTTTTTGTACCGTCTTATACGGTTTGCCCACGCACAAACTTTTTGCTTCAGGTAGTCGATGCGTTCTGTGACTCGTGACTCGTATTCTTGGCGACTAAGGCCCGTGCCAGAGAACGCCCGAGTCACAAAACGCATCACTCTCGGTCTTGTATTGCCCGACCTGAAGCAAATTAGCTTTCCGATGAGCGCCCTGGTCTCAGCGATACGACGCTCAATCCTGCACTGCCAGGCCGGTACAGCATTGGTTCGAGGGGCAGAATTACTACCATTTGGTATTTTAATACCTGCCACTCGACACGCTGTAACAGCCGCACAGTACAGAATCGAGTGGGTATCGCTAAGATCTTCACTATTGTCTAAATACGTGGACAATAGTGAATCCAGGGCACACACCAGCGCTATATTTTTCTTGTGCGTGGGCAAACGTGGTAAGCGGGGCCTATCTGCTCTATTCACAAAACGATACTCCCGAATAGTGCATTCCAAAGTACTCCTTAATTCATCTATGTACTGGGTACTTACTTGTGTATCCCTACTATGCACCTCTACAACAGTCCTTTGCGTTGTGACAATATTTGAAACTTGTGTATCGCTACACGTAGAAGAAGTGATAGGAGGGCTACGTTGTAAGCCAGAGCGTAGCCTCTCAAGTGCGTCGTTATCCAGCAGGCGGCATCGCTGGATAGCCCGCACTTGATCCGACAGTCGCTGTGCCGAAACGTTGACAGCCGGTTCCAAGCCCTGAAACAGAGGCAGCATGCGGTCACGATACGCCGTAAGGTTGGTACCTCCCTCTGTAGCCACAAAATATGCCCGCATGACGTTTTCGTTCATGGATTTAGTCCATTTCATGCGGTGCACATTACCACCGGCAGCGGGGGCCCTGTTCGAAACTGGTGGGTCTCGGGGTCCCAAGCGTAGCGGTGGCCGGCCTCTCCCACAGCGGCGTACAGGTGTTGGCGACGTCGGCGGGGAGAAATACTCGTCGCTCGACGAGCTCGACGCCTCTGTGATTGCCGACAACTCTGTTGTAGGTGCCGGCGGCTGCGAGGCGGAGCTGAGCGACGAGTCCGGGGGTGTATGACGTGCAGCAGCAGCTCTAGCCCTCGTCAACATCTCATTTCCTCGTTGTATTTATATTATAGTGTTTATTTACAATTTTCTTTGTTGATATGTCATTGACGTTAGTTGTCATCTTGAATGTTTTGTAGATACTTTTCTTAATTAATTAAATGGTTTCTTGATTTTGGCTTCTTGATTTAGTAATATGTTTATCATGTATAGAAGTCCTGTTTGTAGTAAAAATATATATATATATGAATCCCAAACTTTGATATAAAACAAATATAAATATTCGAGGAAAAAATGTATGTCGTCTTGTTGTGTTGTGTGTTATTATTATTATTATTATAATTATTATTAAGAGCAACCATCCATTCATGACTTATATTCTATAAAATCTTTAACAGAGTAAAAACACATATCCAAAAGCCAAGAAGATATTTCACGTCTGAATTTGTTTGAAGGCAGCTGCCTGATCTGTGGTGGCAGCTTATTAAAAATTGTTATTGCCATGCAGTAGGCATTACGACCATACAAGTGTAGTCTCTGACTTGGTGCTACTAATTTGTTTGGGTTTCTATGTTGGACTCTTTGGGAAATACATTCATTTATTGGAAATAAATGGGAATGCCTCTTAACAAACATGCACATTTCAAAAATATAGAGACATGGTAGTGGAAGTATCTTTAATTTTTGAAACAATGGCCTACAATGATCCAAAAAATGAGCACCACATATGGCCCTAATGCATTTTTTTTGCGCTTTGAATGCCCTATCTATGTCTACTGAATTCCCCCATATGACCAATCCGTAGCGTAATACTGAAGAGACGTACCCATGATATGCGTTGAGGACTGTTTCTTTACTGGCCGTGAGTCTGAGTTTGCGAAGAGCGAATACAAATTTATCTATTTTACTACACACTTTATCTACCTGTTCCTTCCAGTTCAATTTATTGTCAATAATTATACCTAAATATGTAGTAGATTGTACTGCCTGCAAAACAGTATTATTATATTGTATTGTGATAGGAAGACATGTTGAATTTTGAGTTTGATACTGTACTAATTTCGTTTTATTCAAATTGACACGTAGATTATTATCTTCCAGCCATTGCACCGCATTTTGCAAATCACTATTAGCCTCAAACTCGAGATTATCTTTGTTCAAACATCTTATAGTCAAAGTGGTATCATCAGCAAACAACGTGCATTTATGTTTTAGTTTACTGCAGAGATCATTAATATAAATAATGAATAAAAGTGGCCCCAGAATGCTGCCCTGCGGCACGCCACAACTACAAGATTTAAGTTCAGATTCATAAGTAACTTTCGCGTTATTTTCTATTTTTGAGAGTAACGTTTTTTGCTGACGATTTGACAGATAGCTTTTAAGCCAGTTATGAGCCGTACCTCTAATTCCATATTTCTCAAGTTTGAAAAGTAATCGTTTATGGGAGACAAAGTCAAAAGCTTTGCTCATATCCAGAAATACTGATAACGTTGTCATTTTATTATTAAGTGCTTCTGTAACCTGTTTAACTAAAGTAAAGCAGGCTAGTGCAGTGGAACTACTCTTTCTGAATCCAAATTGGTTGTCAAGAAGAATATTATTTTTACTTATATAACGACTAATTTTATCATGCATTACTTTTTCAAAAATCTTTGCCATTATTGGTATTAATGTAATAGGCCTATAGTTATCAATCTGTGTACGGTCACCTTTTTTAAATAGGGGTTTAATAACGGATATTTTTAATCTTGTAGGAAATATTCCCTGTTCCAACGACAAATTTATTATGTAGGTCAAAGGAATTGCTATATGTTTAGCACATAATTTAATTAATCTTGTTGTGATTTCGTCATAACCCGTAGCATGTGTATCATTTAAAGATTTAATGATTTTCATTATGTCAGTATCAATTACAGGGGTTAGAAACAAGCTATCTTTTTGGCCAGTAATTTTAATGTTATTCATGTCGTTACTTGTTTCATCAAAATTATCTTTGTGGGTAAGTTCAATAAAATAGTGGTTAATAAGGTTACAAATGTCATTAGGGTTAATAATTATTCTATCTTGGTATATTAATTTTTCAATGTCATTTTTATCAATAGAATTATCAAAATTATTTTTTATAATCGACCATGTCGCTTTGCATTTGTTTTTAGAGTTACAAATATACTTATCATTATTTATTTTTTGAGACTTGATTATGCATTTTTTTAATATTTTTGTGTAATTTAAATAATATGTTTTATGATATTTTTTACTAACAGCATCATGTTCATATTTATAGTATAATATTCGTTTTTTGATGCATGATAATTTTAATCCCTTACTTATCCATTTATTTTTGACTGGTTTATTACCTTTTTTAACGCGTATTAGCGGAAAACACAAATGATAAAAAAGAGTAAAAAGGTCATGAAAACTATTAAACGACTTCTCGCAGCATGTTTCGCTATATACATCATCAAAGCTTAAAGCGGATATGCATTCTATAAATTTATTTATATTATTTTCATTAAAATCTCGCACAGTCTCATACCAGAATTTTATAGATTTCACCTTATTTTTATTTTTTGGAAGGCTAAAAATGCATGATTGTCCTGTATCATGGTCCGAAAGAGCAAGATTATGGGTATGTGTGTTTATGTTATTGATTGAGATATTACTGGCTATTTGGTCAATACATGATTTTTTTCTTGTTGGTGTGTTTATGTGAGCTAGCAAATTGAAGTTCCTGAGGATTGACATTAACTCCTTTTTTTGTACAGTTTCTTTGAGAACATCTATGTTCCAATCTCCACATATGACAATATGTTTTTTACTATTAAGTGTTAATTTAGATAATAAATGTTCTACCTTTCTTAGAAAAATAAAGACGTCGGAATCTGGTGTCCTGTAAATACAAATCACTAATAGATTGTAGCACGGCACTTCTATACCGCAACATTCAAAACAATAGGTTGTCGCAAAATCCTTAATTATCGGCAATGGAGTGAAACGTATACCTTTTTTTATTAGTATGCATGTTCCACCTCGTTTTTTATCTTTTCTTGAGAAATTGGAAGCTAATTGATAATTTTCTAAATGTAAATTGCATTCATGGCCAGACTTTAAAAATGTTTCGCTAAAGCAAATAAAGTCTATATTTCCAATCTGCTTATTTAACTCGGTCAACACTATTTCAAAGAGTTCTATTTTGTTTAATATGCCTGCTATATTCTGGTGAAATAAGACAAATTGTTGCTTATTGTCATTAAAGTTAGAAAATCTACTAGATGGGCCGAAAAAAGCTAGTTTGTTTGTTATTATCCCCCAATAATAAAGCTGTTGGCAGATTAAAATCAGTTTCTAAGTCAATGAGTATACGATTAGAGATACTTCCAAATATACATTTTACACCTAATCTGTTAATTTTACCTGTTTGATTTGATAACATTTCGTACGTTAAATCATAGTTAGTATCAAAGAAGTATGCGTATTTATAGTGTTCTATGTCCTTATAAAGTAAATTTTTAAACATCTCTACTCGGTAATTAAATATAGGGGCTCCTAGTACATAAGTAGGAGTACCCAAAATAACATTTGTTCTAATTGTTTTAGTGATTTCTAATAGTGTTTCTCTAATAAAGTTAATCAATTCAATCGGATCCACATTCTTCCTAAAATCACTTTCACCAATCATAATTAGACAATAATCTTCATCATCGAAATTATTTATCTTGTTCTTGATATTTGACATTAGTTCTTTTAGGCTACTATTGCGCTTCGTGAATTGACAGAAGTCAAACTTTTCTCCAAAAGTGTGCTCTATTATATTCAGTGAACCACTGTAGTTACAGCCATTGAGAATACATAATTTTCGCTTCTTTGTGCTGGTTTTTCCCTTATCTAATTTGCTTTCTTGTTTCTTCATGGGATATTCTGTTATAGTTGTTTCACTTTCAATAGTATTCGTAGTCAACATCTCACTTGATTGTGATTGTTTATCTTGATTCTCCTTTCCTTTAATATTTTTTACTTGTTTTTTAGATGAATGGTTGCAGGGAGTCATGAGAGAATCATTTCTTTTCATTAATTCTTCATTTATCTTTTTTAATTTACTGTTTTCTGTGGAAAGCGATACAATCTCCTGGTGGGCTTTATTTAATTCTGTCATAAGTTTTTCAATTTTTCCTTTCAATTCTTCGTTGTTTTTGTTTGATACGCTCTTATCCAATGAACTATTTGTACTGTCATCTAGCGTTTCGTTTAGTTCATAGCTGTTATTGAAGTTAGTATTCGAATCTGACAGAGTGCGTGCACGACGGAATGTAATATTCTGAAGAAATTCCATTTTATGTTTAGATTCCTCTTGTTGTTGTTATGTATATTTATTTTTATTAGAATTCAAATTCAAACCTTTGACATTCACAAAAAGTCAAGGTGTGACTCGGATTTGATCCGGGGCCGCCTCGATATCTAACCCAAGCGCTCTGTGATCGCGCCACCGTACCAGTTAGCTTCTAAGTCCAAAATAGCGTTTCTATTAAAGTTGTTTATCACTGGGTGTTAATAAAACTTGTCAGTTGAGAGTTCATTCACCCACATTTATAATTATAATAAAGTTAACGATCACTTTTTTCACTGTTTATAGTTTGTCACGGTGGAAATTTGTGATTTTATATTGTTATACGCCACAAATGATTGTCACTGTGTATGATGCCATAGAATTGTATTATTCTGATATCCAAATTGATGTACTTATGATGGAATAATGTTTTTAATCAACGTTGATGAGACAGAAATTGTTTTGCACTTTTAAACACCATTGAACCGTTGCAATCTTTCACAAATGATAGACGATGGAAGTTGTATTAATTGAAGCTAATTAAACACTTTTACTGACTTATATAATCACTTATTGAATATTAAACAATGTTTAAATACGGAGCTGATGTTGACATAGCGACTACCGCCACTTTTTTTTTTAAATATATATTAATAATATTATCATATATGTGACGTAAGAATTTCATAATATCAATAAAGAGCAAAGTTATTATCATTTGTTTATTGTAGAAAATCTCACTTAAATCATAGTCATATTTTACAATCCATTCACTAATTCATTGATAATATTCCATCCTGCTCATTCGCATTCTCTCTGTCGCACTTATGATGTAGGTAGCCATAGAAAATAAAATGAAGAAAAATAATAAATGTAGGTAGTTATTTTTTAATTTTGTTAATTCTACCCTCTCCTTCATACTTCATTCGGGCTTAGGACCGGGAAAATTTATCGTTTAACAAGTAATTAAATACGGAGGTATGTAATTAGAAAGCAAACAAATATCAAAATAAAAGATGGTGTTCTGGACTAAAAGAAAAGAGTAATTTTGGCGTATTTATGAAGTTAGAATCATCTGCTATTTACAAATTATTTTATCATCATCATGTCAGCCTAGAGACGTCCACTGTTGGACATAGGCCTTCCTCAAGGTGTGTGGAGAACACAGACCGATTTTGAGCCGCCCGCAACAAATTATTATTTACTTAAGTACGTATTATTTACTAAACTTACAAGTATTTCCATTGTCCTTCGAAATGTCCACCACCGTTGTCAAAAGCATCCAATATGCACTGTTTTAATTGTTTGACACTGACCCGGTCACTTTTGTACACTCACAGTACGATGTCCATGGGTACACAGCTGCACTCGCGATTTTTCCACTCAAAAAGTACGCACGAAGCATAGCTACATACTCCCGTGATATGAACTGATTTGATAGGCCATCGCGTCGGGCAAACGTAGACAAACAATTAACTTTTGCAACGAAATTAGATACGCTCACTTCGCTAGCAATTTAGTAGTACTGTTTGTCGCATCGTCGGGGCGTGGCGCAGGCGCAGAGGGGCGTGGGGGAGGGGAATTTATCAATGTTCATTTTACTATGATAGTACACGGGTCGGTTTAGTATTGCATTTACCAATTATCACGTATTTTTGTGGACAGTTTTGAGAGAGTTTTGGGACTTAGTGTTTTTATTTTTCAACTACATAAATATGATCAGTTAAAGATACTTAGTGCCCTGTTAAATTTTTTGTACTAATTAAAAAATAGCGGTATATATATATGTGTGTGTGGGGATTGAAAAATACAGCGAAACGACCAGGCGAAACTTTAAACGGTTTATTTAATAAAATTTGCACAAACAACTTGAAAATTTTAAATACGTCTTTACAGCGTCGCGCGTCGTGATCCTGGTCCTGCAAATTTAATTATGCAAATTCGCCATTCGTCTCCTTTCTCGCTCTCACATCCGTCCTCTCACTCGCGTCGTTCGGATACACATAAAAACATTATTCACTCAATCTATCAAATATTCGGATACATTCCATTCCCACATTCGGCCGTCCTGCTCTCAGTCTGTCCTCAGACTAAACACATGAAAAGAAATCTTAAATACTACAGAATTACACAGTAAATCTTATGAGATATGTTTGAGAATGGTAACAATAATAGTAAACCCATAAAAACATTACAAATGTGGTACATCTCTAACAATACTGGTTACATTATACTTAGTACACTGTTGTTTACAAAAAATCAACATAGCTAAAATGTTAAATATGCTGAAAATAGGAACATTACGGTTATCAGTCATTCATCCTTCTATACTTAAAATATGATGTTTTAAAATATAACATACCAACCATTTTTCACTCTGTGTCACTTGTATAGTCAGGCCATGGTTTCATATGGTCTGCTGATGCTGTAGTTCTGTGAGGACCTTCCGCTTGTGAGTCAGCCTTATCAACATCGTACCTATTATTTCTTTTCACCCTTGCCACCTTGTAAGGTCCCAGGAACTTAGGCTTGAGCTTGAGGCCTGGACCAAATTGAGTTCTCTTCACTGCAACAAGTTCACCCTCTTTATACTTCCTACTTTGCTTCCTCTTCTTATTGAAGCTTCTTTTATTTTCGTCCTGGATCTTTAATATTTGTCTCTTAGCACTCTTCCTAAGTTCTTCCCTATCTTCCATGAAACTGTCTCTTTCTTCCTGCATTAATAAACCTAATATTTCAAGATCCTCCTTCCTTCTCATTGTAGTTCCCAGGAGCAACTGGAAAGGAGTATTGTTTATGCTTCTGTGGTATGTGCTGTTAAGTGCCCTTTGAACCCTACTCACCAACTTGTACCATAACATGGGTTGCTCCACTGATAGTTTAGTCAGGACTGAGATTATCGTCCGATGCACCCTCTCCACTTGACCATTACTTCTTGGAACTCCAGTGGTTATTTTCACGTGCTCTATTCCCTCTTGCTTACAGTACTCGGCAAAATCGTTGCTTGTGAAGGCAGTACCTCTGTCTGAGATGATCCTTGCAGGGTTACCAAACACTTGCTGATGTACTTCCAGCTTCCTCAATACTTCTTGAGTAGATGTACTCTTGGTAGGAAACAACCACACGAACTTAGTAAATCCATCTACAACTGTTAGAATATAATTATACTGCTTGCGGGTTTCAGTAAGTGGTCCTATATGATCTATGTGCAGTGTATGTAGGGGCGTATCACCCTTTTCTATGGGGTTCAGAAATCCTTCTTGTTTACCTTCTTTGCGTGAAGCGAGTAGACACGGAATACATGTAGATATATACTCTTCAACCTTCTTATCCAACTGAGTTATGAAATACTCCTTACTTATCAATTCAATGGTTTTTTTCTTCGCAAAATGACCATTATCATGCGCTCTCTTGATTATTTCCACCTCCATCTTCTGTGGTACAACTAAACATCGTTCTTGTCCTTTACATAACAATCCATCATGCAAATAAAAATCATAATAAGGTTTTTCCTTCAGGATATCCATAATTGTTTTTAAGTCCACTGTCAGTCTCTTGAGCGCGCCTCAGAGAACTATGCAAGTCTGAAAATATGGCTGCAACATACGGATTTCGACTCAGAGCATCTGCATGTTTCATTCTTGATCCATCCCGATGCTCAACAGTAAAATCATAATCTTGCAAGAACAAAATCCATCTTGCCACCCTTGGAGATGTAGCTAGATCCTTTTTATTCAGTGTCATCTGGAATGCCTTGCAGTCCGTTACTATCTTGAAATGTTTTCCATAAAGATAGTGTCTAAACTTCTTTATCCCTTCAATGATAGCCAAAGCTTCTAACTCATAACTTGTATATCTGCTTTCAGCATGTGTGGTCCGCTTGCTTATGTAATATACCGGATGAAGATCACCTTTGTCATCTTTCTGTAGTAGAATAGCCGCATATGCCACACAGGATGCATCAGTATGAAGTTCAGTGTGTGCTTTTGCATCATAAATATTTAAAACAGGTTTACTTGCCAACTTATCCTTTAGTATGTTGAATGCCAATCTATGTTCTTCACGAAACTCAATTTTCTTGTCTTTTCTTAACATATCTGTGAGAGGTTTTGCTATTGTAGCAAAATTTTGAATATACTTTCTAAAATAAGAACAGAGTCCCAGGAAACTGAGCAGTTGCTTTTCATTTCCAGGCTCAGGAAATTTCAGGACCGCATCGGTCTTTCCTGGCGACGGCGAAACTGCTCCACCTTCAATCACATGTCCAAGATATTCCACTTTCCGCACCAACAGCTGGGACTTCGACCAATTGATTTGTAATCCATACTCCTTAGCAACTTGCAACACTTCTCGTAACCTCTCAACACCTTGGGCTTCTGTTAGAGCTGGAATCAATAAATCGTCGATGAAGATAATAACCACACCCCGTGTAATCAAATCTCTAAATATTATAGAGATAAAACGGGTGAAAACCTTGGGACAGATAGATAAACCAAAGGGAGCTCTTAAGAATTCGTACTGAGCTGTCATTGTAACAAAAGAGGTATACTTGATTGAATCCTCGCTAACCCTTAAATGAAAAAAAACATTTTTGAGGTCTAGGGCGCTAAACACCCTTGCATCTGCCAGCTTGTCAATGTGTTCGTCAATAATGGGTAACGGGTACTCGTCTTTAACCATCTTCTTGTTAATCAACCTATAATCAACACATACCCGTAAACTACCATCCTTCTTTCTTACTAGGACAAGTGGGCTTGCATATTCGGAGAAACTTACCCGTATTATTCCTTGATCCAACCACTCTTGGATCTGCTTATCTACCTCGGCTTGTTCCCTGGGTGCTACACGCCGTGGGCGCTGAGCCACAGGTATATCATCCTTCAGTATGATCTTTAACTCGATGGGAGCCTCCTTGATCTGCTGTGGATGGTATGTGTCTACCAACCTGACCACTTCTTCTCGCACGTTCCGGTCCATCACATGACCTACAACATCAACAGAACATGCACAACAATCCACATCACGGAACCAATCATTCGGTTTCATCCACACAGATCCACCTTTCATAACCGTAATTACATTCTGTAAAAATTCGTGACCAATTAACACTTTGAATGGAATAGTGTCTCTAGGGATAACGTAAAACACAACATCACGGTACGTGTATCCATCGATTTCAATACTTGTACGAAATTGTCCAATTGGTGTAATTTTCGAAAGTGCTAGCCCGGTAAGAGTTATAACACATTCACTACTATACACAGGAGACCCTATCTCCTCGTAGAAGTCCAATCTAATAAGATTTACGTCGCTTCCAGAATCTATTAACGCGTCAGTTATATTTCCGCATAATAACTTCACACACTTTATCGGTTTTGTAAAAAGGCCGGGTTTGTTTACATCTAAAACGTCAAAGTCGCCGCCATGACACTCGAAGAATATGGGACCGACGCCGCCGATGATAATTATGATGATGGCGGTTTTGATTTTACAGGGCAATTTGGGAAAATATGTCCAAATCCGTTGCATCTGAAACACTTCTTTCCCTGATTCTTGTGCGGACAATCTTCACTCCTGTGATTTTTCTCCCCACCTTCCATCCTTCTTCCTTTCGAATATTATAATTACTGTCTTTTCCTTTTTCTTGACTCCGGCTCTTGTCTTTAATCATCTCATAAATGTTCAATTTATCTTTTAACTCTGAGTAGCTCGTAACGCCATATAACATAATCTTGTTAATTTCTTGAGCTCTAATTCCATCGATAATATATTTGATGGCCACGTAGTCTGCCATTTTGCGTCTTTTCCCAAGCTCCTTCATAGCAAACATATGGTCAATACATGACTCCTGGCACTCATCTTCTCGTGGATGGTTTTTACATCGATTGCGTCTGGAAATTCTTTTAAGATAGCTTGCTTCAGCGATTCCCAGCACTTAAAAGCCTTTTCAGAGCTCAGCCACAAAGCCGCCGTTCCCGCCAGTGAACGCCGCGCAACCAACAATCGCTGCGTCTGCGTCCATTCAAATATATCACCGTTGTCATCGATATCTTGTATCCACTTTGTGACAGAGTACGCCTTGTCCCTGCCATCGAATTTCTTTATAACGTCTTGCGCGTAGTGTAATGTGGAACGCGCTGGCCAGTCGTGTACGCCATCTTCTTTGTCACACGATTGACTCCGTCTTTTTGCCATCGTAACCGTCGTAAAATCGTAGTAATCGTACTACCAGTCTTGAGTTGTAGTCGAGTAATCTTTCGTCCGTCTCGTAATAATCTTGTAAGCGACTTAATATAAATATTGTAAAAGTATATTAAAATAAATATAGTTATTTGTTAAAAGTCTTTTTTAAAAGATACAACAGCTCCCGCAAAGTTTGAATGGCGCAGCCGGTAGGATTTCCGCGTCGTATATTAACTTCAAATCAGTTAAACACGTCGATCGCTTTCTTGCGGTATTACGGAAATCCACGAACCAAACAAATAAGTCAACGAAGCAGCGGCAGAGACGAAGATCAAGACCCAAGACTCAACTCCGTGGAGTATGCATAGTCTGTGAGTAGACCCAAATCGCTATTCCTTTCTATTTACCTTATTCCACTGTAATATTGTAAGTGTCTAAAAGGTTTGAGCAGCGTTATTTCCAAACATCGAAATATACTGTAGAATTTTTATAAGACGTTAGTGTAAGTTTAAATTAATTAAAATGGATAAAATTTGTAAGATTCCTAAGGAATTAACTTCAGTGATCCCAAAGTTCGATGGCGATTCACAATTATTAAACTTGTTTATCACAAAATGTAAATATGTTATAGAGTGTTGTAGAATTAAAGAAAATCCAGAGCAAGATTTATACTTATTTCATGTTATTACTTCAAAGCTGATAGGTAAAGCAGCATCGTTGATAAGTGAACGTAGGGACTTAGATAACTGGCATATTTTAAAACGTACCTTAGAACAGCATTTCGGTGATCCAAGGTCAGAGGAATGTATTGCTATTGAGTTAGAAACAATGAAAATTAATAATGGCGAATCATATTTAGATTTCTGTAATAGAATTCAACACGTGAGGAGTACTTTAATCGCTAAAGTCAACTTAACTTTAGACGAAACTCTCCGTGCGAGTAAAGTTATAATTTATAATAAGATGTCAATGAATGTATTTTTATATAACTTAAAGGAAGACTTGTTAAGAATTGTTAGATTAAAAGCATGTAATACTTTAGAAGAGGCGTTAAGTGTAGTTTTAGAAGAAGTTAATTTTTATTACCAATATAATGCGCAAAATAAAACGAAGGTTTCACAATATAAACCTCAGAATTCTTTTAATTTAGCAAATAAATTTAGTACGAAACCAGTATTTCAAAATACATTTAATAATAATCAACAATTTAAATTTGATATACCACAAAACAAATTTAATATGCAGAACCCGGCTTCTAAGCAGTCAGGTAGATTTAATTTACACGGTCAAAACCAAGTAAAACCTAATTATAATAATAATCAATTTGGATATAAACCAAATTTTAATAATAACAGTCAGTTCGGATATAAACCTAATTATAACAACAATCAGTTCGGATATAAACCATATTATAATAATAATCAGTTCGGTTATAAACCCAATTTTAATAACCAGCAATTCGGTTATAAACCAAATTTTAATGCAAATCAGTTTGTTAATAAACCTAATTTTAATAATCATCAATTTAATGCTAAACCTCAGCCAAATAAATCGGATGATGTGACAATGCGCACAGCTCCGCAGCCGAAAGTGCAACAAGCGCGTGTAAACAAATTGTACGATGAAAATGGAAATTTTCAGATGGATACTTTAGACGAAAGTATGAGATAATAAATATTAATTGTTTTTCAAAGTTTAGATTGCCACATATAAAAATACCAGAAATAAATGCTACATTTATGATAGATACGGGAAGTTCTAGATCATTTATTAGCCCTAAAAAGGTGGAACAGTATTTTAAGAATTATGTTTGTTATGAACCATTTGAAGTTATTAGTACTCATGCTTCGAGTCAACATAACAGTGTTATTTATATTCCTTTATTTCCAACTTTTAATTGTTCGGATATACATAAGTTTTACGTATACGATGTAGACAGTCGTTACGATGGATTGATAGGAAGTGATTTATTAAAATATTTAAATGCAAAAATAGATATGCAAAATAATATAATATATACACAACATAGTAAGATACCTTTAATATATAGTCCAACATGCCAAATAAATATTGCACCGCGATGTGAACAGCGTGTAAAATTGCCAACAAATATACAAAATGGAAATGCTATAATGAATTCATTATAGCATTTCCATTTTGTATATTTGTTGGCAAAAAAAACAAACATAATTATGTTTGTTTTATGAAAGGTGTTAGGATGCCTAGTGCATTAGTTAAGTGTGAGAATGGGTATGCTACTACGATAATTCAAAACACGTTAGACAAAAATTAAGATTAACAGTTACGAAACCATTTATTGTAACAGAATATAATAATTCTCAAATCGAATTAAATTTTAATGATAATATAAATAATTTAGAAATAGATCAAATATTAACAGAAAATTTAAATAAATTAAGATTACATCATATGAACGACGAGGAACGTGATAAGATTAAAACATTATGTACAGAGTATAAAGATATATTTTACTCAGAAAAAATACCTCTTAGTTTTACAAATAAAGTTAAACATCATATAAGAACACAGAATGAAGATCCAATTTTTATTAGACCCTATAGGCAGCCACAAGTTATAAATGAAGAAATAAATAAGAAAGTAAAGAAAATGTTAAAAGATAATATTATATCAGAATCTCATTCTCCTTGGAGTGCTCCTGTGCACTTAGTCCCAAAGAAAATGGACGCATCTAATGAAAAGAAATATAGGTTAGTTATAGATTATAGGAAATTGAATGATATAACAATAGATGATAAATATCCTTTACCTAATATAAATGATTTATTTGATAAGCTAGGTAGAAGCTGCTATTTCTCTACTTTAGACTTAGCTAGTGGATATCATCAAATAGAATTAGCTGAAGAAGATAAACAGAAAACTGCATTTAGTACGCAATCAGGTCATTATGAATTGTCAAGGATGCCGTTTGGACTTAAAACTGCACCCGCAACTTTTCAGCGTACAATGGACAATGTCTTAAGAGGGTTACAAGGACTACATTACCTGGTATACCTAGATGACATTATAGTATTCTCATCAAGCTTAAATGAGCATATAGATAAGTTAAGAAGTATATTTAATAGATTACGAGAAACGAATCTAAAAGTTCAACTAGATAAATCAGAATTTATTCATAAAGAAGTACTTTATTTAGGCTATACAATTACTCCAGAAGGATTGAAGCCAAATAATGATAAAATAAATGCTATACTTAATTACCCACTACCTCGTAATATAACCGAAATAAAAAGTTTCCTAGGATTGATAGGATATTATAGAAAGTTTATCAAAGATTTTGCTAAAATAACACAGCCAATGACGGCTAGATTAAAGAAGAAATGCACAATGCCATTTACTGACCAAAGATATATAGAATCATTCTAAAAATGTAAAGAATTATTAACTAATTCACCTATTCTTCAATATCCAGATTACACTAAACCATTTATTTTAACAACGGATGCATCTGAGTTTGCTTTAGGCGCTGTCCTATCTCAAGGAATAATAGGCAATGATAAACCAATAGCATATGCAAGCAGAACATTAAATGATGCAGAGTCACGTTATAGTGTTACGGAGAAAGAACTTTTAGCTATTGTGTGGGCCGTAAAACATTTTCGCCCATATCTTTACGGTAAAAGATTTGTTATTGTTACTGATCACAAGCCCCTTGCTTGGCTTAATTCCCTTAAGGAAACAAATAGTAGATTAACAAGATGGCGTTTACGTTTAGCTGAATATAATTTTGAGATAATACATAAAATGGTAAGTTAAATAGTAACGCAGATGCGTTATCACGTATAAGAATAAATGCTACTGAAGAAGACACTTTGTCAACTCAAGCGAATAAAGATAAGGATGAAAATTTAAAGAAATATGTTAAACAATTAACGAGAGATATTAAAACTTTAAGTAAACCAGAAAAGATGGAAACAGATTCAGATAAACCAATAAGTATTCATGACTCAGATTCAGATAGAACTTATAAATCAGTCAGCATAGGTAGTTCAACTTTAACTGCTTCAGAAAATGAAAATATTGAAACTATTCATTCAGCCGAAGACACTGAATCTGAAGGCATACCTATATTACGAGAAGCGGTAGATACAAAGCCTAACCAAATATTAGTATATACTTGGTTGATAGATAAGTTATTAGTTAAAGTATTACCCGTGGAAAAACAACGAGTATTAGAAGTTTTTTACCTACTAACAGACCAGATTTAGTTAAACAATTTTTGAAAGAATATGTTAGAAATAAAACTACATACTTTATTTATTTTGAAGATGACATACATCGCACACAATTTACAGAAGCAATTATATTTTTATTTAAGAAAGAACTTGTTAAATTTTATGAATGTACTAAGCGTGTAGTATACGTAGAAGATGAAAATGAGCAAATAGATATTATAAAGAAATACCATGTAGGCAAAACTTGTCACAGAGGTATTAAAGAAACTTTAGCACATATTAAGAGAACATATTTTTGGTATAATATGCCACAAACTATTTCAAGCCTTATAAATTCTTGTGAAATATGTAAAATAATTAAATATGATAGGAAACCAATAGAGCCAAAACTTCAGTTAACCCAAACACAAAATAAACCCTTACAAGAGATTTTTATTGATTTATTTAATATAGAAAGTAAATATTATTTAACCATTATAGATGCTTTTAGTAAAATGGGACAAGCTATTGAAATCCCTAATAGCTCTACACCTGAAGTGGTGAGAGCTTTAATCAAATACTTTTCGTTGTACGGCGTACCACTAAAAATTAGTGCTGATGCTGGTACAGAATTTAATAATATATTGATGAAAGAACTTATGTCGTTATATAAAATAGAAATACATATAGGAACTCCGAATAATCCAAACTCAATGGGACTTATCGAAAGATTCCATTCTACTATTATAGAAATATATCGTTTAGCTAAATATGAACATAAGTATACTGATGCAGCGTCTGTAATGACTTATTCAATTATGGCATATAATCATAGTATTCATTCCACTACAGGAATGACACCTTTTGAAGTTTTGTTAGGACATACAGATTCAAGATACGTATTTGATAATGATTTCGAAAAACAATATCATTACTTCAATGTAAATGACTGAATAAAAAATGACTACAATCATTACTTCAATGAAGATAGTTGTATCACAGAATTGATGACATATGCTGAGAACGTGAAATCATGTATTCAAATCCCTATAGATATCGAGCCAGTAAAGATCCAGTTAATACAACCAAATCGATGGATGTTGTATAGCAAGGAAGAAACATTGCTATCTAAGAATTGTTACGATGAAATATCTTATCAGAAAATTCAAGGCACATACATAGTAACGTTAGACGACAACTGTAATGTGAAGATCAAGAATATGCACCTGAAAATGCATCAAATTAATGAAGAAAGAATTGTTTACTCCAAGTTGCCAATTATAAACCTACCAATAGTGAATTCAACAAATAGTACAAATATTAAACCAGTGAATTTAGAAGGAATAGATCTTACTGACTTAAAACTCCTGTCATTTGCATTAAAGAAAAGTGTTCAAATAAGTGAAAGTGAAAAGCCAATAATAACAGTGAAAAGTGTCAGCATATGGACATTAGTACTTTACGTATAAATATTAGTTATTCTGTGTACCTTAGCTTATAAGTATTAGACTGTGCTTATTAAATGTTGTAAACGTAGTTCACTAAGGGTGAACTCCGATCTTAAGGAGGGAGGAGTTATGGATGACGCATCCCATACCAAAGTACAGAGACAACCATTATTTTAATACCCATTTGTTTTGTTAATAAACTTAATCGATGTAGATCAATTACTAATGAGTTTATAGAAATGAATCATGGCGTGAGCCCACCTACGGTGGCCCGCACACCTCTTTGTGTTTAACTTAGTATAAGAACTGTTGTACTGAATAAAGTCAGTTAGTCTTGAGCAGTCTTGAGTTGTAGTCGAGTAATCTTTCGTCCGTCTCGTAATAATCTTGTAAGCGACTTAATATAAATATTGTAAAAGTATATTAAAATAAATATAGTTATTTGTTAAAAGTCTTTTTTAAAAGATACAACAGCTCCCGCAAAGTTTGACTGGCGCAGCCGGTAGGATTTCCGCGTCGTAAATTAACTTCAAATCAGTTAAACACGTCGATCGCTTTCTTGCGGTATTACGGAAATCCACGAACCAAACAAATAAGTCAACGAAGCAGCGGCAGAGACGAAGATCAAGACCCAAGACTCAACTCCGTGGAGTATGCATAGTCTGTGAGTAGACCCAAATCGCTTCAGGGCTTCACAACCTTTTTTCAAACAGTTTTGTTTTAGATTTTATACTTTTTGAACAATCATTTTTTTCTAAGCCTAATTATGCCATTATGTTTGTTAATTTATATTGTTTAATTGTACTGAAATAACAATATTTGATTTTGTGTTTGAATGGTCGAATGTTCATAAATTTGCCGACTTTTTTGTCGTCTTACACATAATTTATTCTATAAATTAAGGAAAAATAGAGTAACATGTATGTTAATGATAGGGTACATACATATTCCTCTATTATTGTCATGATTTTTATTAAATCATACAATAAATAATTTGCTCAAAGTAGCCTACCTATCCTAAAATATTAAATTATTGACCAACAACGAATAATATTATATAACTAGCAAATGCATAAAAAAATTCTAGGCAAGGAGATTTTACGTAGTTTGTGAATGAAATCGTCAGTATCAACTTAAACCATTAAAAATCCATTAAAAGTTACGATAGTCTGAAAACGCAATTTCTTTTTTTGGTATATGTATATAATTTTCTGCGCGACTAATAGTTTGCCATCTGCTATTCTGCACCCGCTTTTTCGAGATGCCGGCAGCGGGAGGAGCGTTGTGATCCTCTAAACTTGTATTTAACTTTACCCTTACCCCTGCTTGAAAACTAAAAAAAATAATTTTGTCCTCTGATAAATCCACGGCCCAAGAATGTAACATTTCAATGAACTAACTCCAAATGTTGACATTCTAGGCGTCAGTACCTCAAAACATTAAAAGATCCTGTTGACAGCGCATAATATCGAAAAAAACGCGATCCATTGACATATTATTTTCCAATGACAGGTATCTATGTACCGTTGCGCTCATTGGATTTGACGTTATTTGTTTTTGACAGAACTATCGCTAAGTCACTTAGTAGAAATTCTTTGTTTACAAAAAGTCTATGTTCTCGTGGCACGGACTATATATTACTTTGAAAAATACGATTTTTTCATGTATAATAACATAATTATGTGTACACGCTCAGGTACGATTTGGCCAATGTTCTTTGCTGCAATGAGCCAATGCTAGATTAAATTAAATTAACCGTAAAACTTTTTTTAAGAAGAATCTGGTCATGAATGTTCCTTATGGATACTAGGGGTGCATTAAGAAGGGATTTCCAAAAATCCCAACGGGATCGGGTGGATACGGTTAAATTGATATAAAATGTACGGCTGTAACTGCGGGCAGGATGCCCGCTTGTTTCATATATGCCAAAACGATTACGGGATTTTAAATTTAAGACAGAACATATACATTGGTAAAAGCCTATACAACGTAAGATCAAATATCTTACGTTGTACAGGGTTTTACCCTAATTTTTGTATCAATGGAATCAATCATTATGAAACGGACGCATAGACCGCAGAAACACAATTCTTTAGGATTAGAAAAGTCTGCCGTTTTGGATTCGCACCCAGTGTCACAAAACAAAGTCCATCACTTATTCCGTCATCAGTAGTGCAAACAGTAGACAAACAAAGCGAAATACATTATGTAATTATCTGATATCGTGGCTCAGAGAGCCCGTAGGCATGATGTATCGTGATGCCACTCTGTACTGCACGATAGGCCCTTGCTTTGTGCTGAGAATCTGAAGCGTCAAAGAATCGCGATGTTTAATTGACTTCGATGTATAGATAAGCGCGTGTTATGCACATGGGCTACTGTGCGTTGAGGTTTAAGTACTTATTGCAGAGTTTTAGAACATTTTAAATGTGATGTTTGATTAGAAATGTACGTGTTTTTGTTTGGTTATATAATGAGATACAAACAAGACAGTAGTATCATTCATTTGTCAATCATTTTGATAACCTTCATTCGTCAGAGAGCCATAGCATAGAGTACAGATCACCTAGTGAAAGTGGTCTCTTGCACAATGTTAAGATACTAATTTTTACATTTATAAAAAACAGAGTCTTCTACAAATCATAGTCTTGCGAAATATTTTAATGGATGCGTCTTTTAATAGCCCTTTATGCTTAATTTTTAATTTATTCGGGTCGTTGTTTTATAGATTCGCTTAAATTTAGGTCATCATCATCATCATATCAGCCAAACGATGTCCACTGCTGGACATAGGCCTCCCCCAAGGTTCTCCACACAGACCGGTCTTGAGCCGCCCATGCGGGCGGCTGCCTCCCGCGATCTTGACAAGATCGTCGGTCCACCTTGCGGGGATCTACCTCTGCTGCGTCGTCCGGTACGTGGCCGCCACTCCAGAACCTTTCTGCCCCAACGGCCATCGGTTCTTCGAGCTATGTGCCCTGCCCACTGCCACTTCAGCTTGGCTATCCGGAGAGCTATGTCGGCGAATTTAGGTCAATGATATTATAATTTAAGGATTATAAGGATTCAATATTTTGATAGTAGTACAAAGAGAAATATTTTGTGTGTGGTCATCTGCATATATGCTTTGGCAGTTGAATGTATTGCCAACATAGCTTAATAATAACTTACCTACAAAATACGTTCGATACGGACAAAGTAACACACCATATATTTACTTATCTTTGCACACTCATTTCATTTAAATACTGTTTTTCCTTTTTTCTCTTAGGCGGTGTACATAGTACTTACGAACCCAAATTAATTTAGTTTCATTCTTTCTAAGTAAATTAATTTAATATCCGCTTAGGGTCAGCGTTCAAAAGGATTCTAGTTCCATCTGTCTTAACATCTGACAGCTTAATTGGATGGACTTTTAAGTGAAGACGGTCTAAACGCGACTAATTCCATTATGTTAGGATAAATGTAATGAGGAAAATGCTTTGGTTGTAAAAAAGGACTGTTTTCCTTGTAGCATATAGGTATAGAGTTAGGGTCGTAGGAGGCAAATGGATGCGGGTGGGTCAAATCGGTCTTATGTGAAATTTTTAAAGGAAATTATGAGCTGTTGATGCATACTTATAATATCCTGGGACATGTCACTAAGCAGAGCCTGTGCTATAGATATTTGTTTGGTAATATGCACCCATGTCAAGACTATGACCAGAGCATGCATGAGAAATTTGATGGGAGTGAATGAAGCAAGAGAGATATGTCAGGATCGTTGCAAATGGCTTTCAGTAGCCTCTGCCTACCCCTTCAGGAAACAGACGTGAGGCTATGTATGTATGGCAGGACTAATCGTTCGGACTGGTAAATGTTGGATAGCCCATTTATCCACAAAAGCTATATAATCTATCACACTATGAACCACGTGTACGGTTATAGTCGTCATAATTTTGTTTAAAGCGGGTATTACCGCAGACAAAGCTAGTATTTTTATAAAATAAATTACTTATCATTATGTTGCTCTATATCACGTCCTTTTGGGAGGCTTACACGGAGACATGGGTCTAACGCGCAGAAATCCGTAGAGAGTCAACCTGTGGATGGGACATATACCGCTGGCATATCTACACTATTAAGTATAGGTCCGGGCTAGCATCAGTTGGACTATATTGGCGATAGAATAAATAAGACCTTTTAAATCAGTACACGTGATAATCAAATTGAATGTTTTTAATTATATTGCCACGCTTCTGATTGACGGTACCTTTTTTGCAATGCCCGCTTTAGGAATAAATTCTGTATTAAGAGGAGTGCCATGTAGATTGCATTGAGTTCGAATCCACGGCGCGCATCATTAATTTTTTAAATTCAGTTAGATACCTACTTATTAAATTGTTAATGATCGCATCCTCCATGCTTCGGAGGGCAAATTGAGCCAGTTCCAGTCCCAGCTGCCATAAAAATCTTTGTTAGCCATTATAGGCCATGTGGTAAGCGACGCAATAACAGCTTACATACACAGTATGGCTGCCTTATAACCTAAACTTAAACACTAATGTTGTGAGTGAAATGTGTAACATAGTAGAGGTGAGGTGACGGATTAAAAATACATAGTGACACGCCGCCATTCATTCCATGGGTGTCAGAAAATGCGATGAAATAGCAAATATTATCCACTGGTAATACCTAAAATGTGATAGAAAACTAGGATTCAACGAAAATAAATCCAAAGATTCTGCATGTTATAAGTATGTAGGCGTGAGGTTGGTTCTTTATACAACTTTAAATCATTATAAATCCTAACCTGTTATTTAAATTGTGAAATTATAAAAGAAACTTTACAATTGGGTAAAAGTAATTAATATAGTGTTACACAAACAAAACAACCTACATTCAAATTACAGAAACCTTTTTTGAATACCGGTTTAACGATAGCTAATGTTATATGACGGCATTGTTTTTTCATTTTCAAACATGGCGTCTCGCGTGGGATTGTAGCTGTGGTGAATTTGGACTATTCTCATATATGACACTTGCTAATTTAAGCCAAACCGATTGACGTAAGAACCATCAAAATCATGCTATCCACTGGGTTTTAAAATGCCGCATAGAAAGTAACATACATGCATCAACGAATAAACACATCATCGTCCTTTTTGACACGCAGTCGGATGAAAGTAAGGAAAATCCCAAAACGTATCATAAGCAACAAATTATGCGCAGTTCCTTGCTAATGGCCCTTGACTGAAGTAACATGCTCAACGTGTTTAGACGGCGTTGGGCAATTAATGGACCGCAACGGCAACGCTGTTGTAACAAAATATTGTGAAGATTAATGTTTTTCTTAGACTTTTATCTAGTTTTAGATTTTTTGTTTATTTTGTTGCATATAATACTCGTGAATACTCGTATTTCTTAAAACCCTAAAAAGTATTTTATATTTTGTTGATACATTTCAATGTACGACTCAATCTAAATTAAAGTAATATATTTTATATATGAAATCTTAATCGTTCGTTTGAACTATATAAGAATAACACATTTTTCAATATGTGGCTGGCATGTTAACCTATGTATTCTATACAGCAAACATACTCGACTTTTACCAATTACGATTGAGTTGATATATTGTAGGGAAATGAACTCAGCCAAAATAAGTCTACTACTCTACTTAGACCTCCCCTATTCAGCTGTGACCAAACTTGAACCGCAAGCATTCAACTACTTTCCGCGATCCCAATCAAATTTTCGGCCCACCATGCGAGATCTGGACGTCTGTTGCGTGATCTGGTATATGGCCGCCTGTCCAGAAATACTAAATCTGATCTGATTTGATCACACATGGCAGTCATACTATAGGTTGAATATTAACAGTATTTGAAAGTATACCTTTAATCTCGCTCTCTCCTCCTAGCTGTTTGTCTAACATGTTGGTAGGTCAGCTTTCTTTAGGTTTCACCTCAACTTCGCTCTATGTGCGACACCATTCTCTCTCTTGTCATTGAGCACTACATCTCTCCACCGTTTCTTCGGTCGTCCTCTAGGTCATAGGTATGAAAGCGTACTTGTTCTAATACACAGCTATGTTTAGTATACGATACCAAAGCCCAACCTAACAAAGATATAAATTATTTAACCAACTTCTTACAACTCCAGGCAATTAGTTCAATATTCCCAATTCCTCAAGACTCATATCGTAATAATGCCATCGTACTCTGAATTGCGGCTTCAGTATACCGGGCTATCTAGGATTGCCAAAACCATTTTGAATATACGACTTAGATTATTATAGGTAGCTCTATTGTGGTTTCCAGTTATAGACTAATGGCCGCATTGTCTTCCGGTCTCGGGAGATCTGAAGCGTCTTGAGAGCAAAATTAATAGTTAATCTAATAAGTAATCAAGTAGTTGATACATGATAAATGAAATCTAAATTTAGTTTAATTAATGTATTTGTACTTGTTAATTAATGTATTTGTATTTTTTGAGTTTACTAGAACATCAATTAGTATTCGGATTTTCGTTCATGGCACCTGGTATCTCTCAGGAAATATGGGAAGTTATGGGAAGAAGTCTAGTGGTTTGTGAGCCTGACTGCTGTGCCAAGGATCGTACGTTCAATTTACACACGAGGGCCTAGACAATGAATACAGATTTACATAGAAGCGCAGTTCTTAAGGATTTCGTGTGCCAATTCCAAGTGGGGCCTGTCTCCAGTTTAGTTCGTAGTTGGCGCCGTTGGCGGCTCTGGCGTCGTTCTCCGTCTCTCTTGCTCTCGTAGTCAAGATACACAGGAGGAACGTTCGTCTCTCTTGCTCTCGTAGAGACAGCTGTCACAACGCGACTGCCACGCTGCCAAGCGGCAATTTGGGTCACAAAAAGTTTGTCTTTACAGCGCCCATAGGAAATGCGCCATCTGAGCTCTTTGGCCTAGACAAGTGGCATTCGCTTCTCATTTCTAATATCATAAGCAATTCGTTCTTCGATGACCAACTTCATACATTTAGCTCTAAATAAATGAAATATTTATTTTGCCACAAATGGCACTCACTAAAAATATTTGACAAAATGGGTCAAAAAAAGAGCCTAAATAATAAAATAAAATAAAAAACAAAACATGAAATAAAACACTAAAGCAAATAATTTAAACAAATGGCAGATTGTTACGTCTGCTCACTGGCAACCCAACGCTTCCCGGCTGACCAATTGGAAGCCGTCTGCCGCCATTGGCCATATAAAATTCAAAGTAAAGATAGTGTCAGCGAGCACTGATAACGATCTATAAATTTATAAATTTATTTATAAATTAAATTTAAAAATATAAGTGGAAGCGTGTGTCTTATTAGTGCCAAAAATTGGATTACACTCAGTATACGTGGCGGTTGTTAAGCCGCTCTATGCGTAGCAATATCGCTTCGAATACTACTTGTCTGCAGGGTCTGGACTGATGTGTGTGTATTTATGTGATAAGCGCGATTAATTGTTCTGTGTCTGGATGTAATCACTACATAGTATAACAAAGTCTGTCTTCTATCTGTCTGTCCCTATGTATGCTTAAATCTTAAAAACTACGCTACGGATTTGAATGCGTTGTTTAATAGATAGAATGATTCAAGAGGAAGGTTTATAAGTATAATTGACGCGTGTGAAGCTGCTAGCGACGTCTAGTTAATCTATAAAATGTACATATATATTTAAGACTATAAAAGTATGTTTTACAGGTATCCGATGGCCATAGCACAAATTCCAACCAGTTTGGGATCAGATGGTCATTAATGGATCGTCCCAAGACATTTTATTATTTGCAACCAAATTACCGCACAAATCTTTGCTAAAATAATTCTCAAATAGAAAATATAAAAACACTTACAACTCATTATTTAATATAAACAATTTATTAAAGTAACGTGTAGAATTTGTTCGTAAGAAAACTTCAATTTATTGTTGTATTTCCCAAAGGCTTGTGAGAAATACCGATTTGTCGATGCCACTGGGAGTAAACCAATCAATATAGTCTTCGTCCCTAAGTGATAGATTCGTATCGCAGAGATATTTAGTCAATACATTATGAAAAGTAAATATTTTGTATTGTGTACGAACGCTTTATCCAGATAGAAAATAATTTCTTGGTGAAGCGTTGTACCGTGTTCTCAATTTCTGGATTCATATTTGCTTGTTCATATTGTCTGTCAAAGTCGTAGTCGTGTCAAAACGGGAAACGTCTTTTTTAAGTTTTCACATTTTTAAATCACAATTAAAAGCGCGCGCGTGCAATGCTCGAAATACCTACTTATCCATGGGGTTATAGGGCATCTGAAGAACATATTGGCGGGGTAAACGCATCGATTTTGTACCTAATTAGAAAAATTCCATACTAACTTTGAGCCTCAATATCTCATGAACCAGTAATTGCCCAGGTATGGTGCCGAAGTAAAAAATGTTCGTAGTGATTGGTAAAATACGGGGTTTCAGTTTTCGTTAAGGGTCTTTTTACACCCTGTATATACTCAATAACATAGATATAGTATATCATTGTTTTTATCAACATTCCCTGGTAATGAAGTCACGGATATGTGTTGTAACTGTAGTACGTGATATTTAAAAATCCTATAAACTTAAATACTGGCCTACTACAACTTATCAATTATCTTCATTAAAATCGTTTTTATTATCGCTAGAAACTACCAAAGGGCGATTGCAGATTAGCGTTTTATACGCGCGTATAAGCTCGTTTTGGAAGCGCACGTAGGCGCGTATAAGCGCGCCTTTTGGCACACGCGCAACTCGTACGAGCGTTGACGCGCTTCTAAGCTTGTATAAACGCCAGCCGTCAGAATCCATGTTGACACTGACACGATGTTACTACCGTTTCGAGCGAATACGCCGAAATATGCCCGATTACGCGAGTCCGGGCATATTTCGGCGTATTAGTATAGTATAGTTTTTGAAGCGTGTAATCTAGCGCGCGTGTAAGCACGTATGCTGAAACGACCGCGCAGAAAACTACGCTTATCTGAAACCGCCCAAAGACTCCTAACGTTACTAAACGCGCGTACATTTTTTACTATATTCAAATGTTATCCAAACACTTTGAGCGCTTCGAATTAAAATATACAGTGAAAATATTTTATTTACCAGCGAGGGTAAATAGACCTGACTTGGAACAATGCCTTTTAGTAAATGTACATTATAAAAAGGTCTAGATGATAATATAAGACCCTTACGCGCCAATTCATATGTATCGTAAGTGAAATTGTAATTTTATCCGAATTACCATAATAGAGTCAAAGTGTCCGAGCAATTCAACGTCAGACTGAGCGGAGCCATATACTGTGTGTGACCGCGGAATATAGCGGCAGCTTATACATAAACGTATACGAAAAGCCGTATCAAGATCGATTCGAATAGCTCATACATTCGCAAACATACTAATGACTATCGCAAAAACTTTTCACCCAGGGCCTTTCCAACTGTTCTTCCATGAAGCGATGTAACCAGACGATTTGCAGAACACAATGCATATTGATTCGATCGCCAATTATTGGTACTGACTCGCAGAAATCAAAAGAAAAAGCTATCAAATCACCGTGATTTAGACATTATGTGCATTTAATGCACAACCTTCATAAGTCTGACGACAAAATACAAAACAATTTGTGTGTACTTTCCATGCCATAAATAAACGAATAACCATTCCACCATCACACCTTTATCCACAGTGTAAATAACGGCAATAAATTCAAACAAAAACACTAAAATAAAAGCAAACCATTGGTTTTATGTAAAGCTATTGAACGGCAATTCAATTGAACTATTATTTGCCAACAAATAAACGAAAAATTCAATAGTATGTAAACCATTACACTAACCAAATGGTTTTCATTCGTCGACAAATGGCGATGAGGACCCTCGAAATGAGCGATGGATACAATTGTATTATTATTTTTGGGCTCAGTTTTCTTGTTGTGGTTATAGGCTACTAAATAAACATAATATTACTAACTAGGTTTTATCCGTGGCTTTGCCTGGGTATATGAATAAAAGAAATAATGATAAGTTTCATCAAACTCCGTTTAGTGGTTTTTGCGTGAAAAACTTTTATCCGTCCATCTATCGTCACTATTTTTCTCTTTTACAATAGAGTCACGTTAGTACCAGTTAGTGTGACTAGTCAACCTAAGTTACGGGACGCAATTCTACACAACTAGGAGGTGTTTAAAACACTACCTTACCTTTGCAGTCATTAGTGTTGTAGGCTGTTGAAATAAACAGCTAAATGACTAAATTACCAGTCATCATCATCAGCCTTTATCAGTCCACTACTGGACTAGGCCTCTCCTTTGAAAGGAGGAATTGGCCTACTATACCACGCTGGCCAAACGGGTTGGTATAGGGTTTGTATCAAGTTTTCCTTCTCTTACTGTGCTATTTATTGCATAATATGCTCCCTCTGTCGGCTCTTACGACACCCATGAGATGATATGGGGTGGTGACAATCCGTATTCTTAATCCGTCACCACACGGATAGAATAAGAATTATATAAGAATTACCAGTCGGTCAATCTTATATTCTAACGATTTAAGAGCATTCCATATCGAGTTTATTATATTGTCAACGCATACCGAATAGGATTGCCTGTCCTAGAATAAGTTCAAACCCTGATAATTTAAATTCAAAAGCTTTACGTAGACCAGTCTTGCTAAAAGTTTTAATCATAAGGATTTGCGTAGCCTAAACTATAAACTCTTGACCCGCATTTACGTAAACATCTCATATTTCCGTTCAACACGTTGCAAAAATCATAAAACATTCATCTCTGATTACAAATAATATCCACAACAGCACTGATTCAACAGCAAACAATTTCGTATTAATTTAAAAGTCGCCATTGTACAGACATTTTCCGTTACGGTAGAACAACTATGGAAACAATGACAAGTTTTGTTTTAATTGCAGGAGGGCGAGCGACAGCGAACATGAACGACTCACGCTTGCCACAGGAGTTCAATGACACCAGCCGTGAGTAGCACTTTATTTTATTTTCACAGTGTAATGTTCTACGGTGTAGTTTTGTTAATAATCTTAAGAATGTTCGCGTAGTAACAAGTAGTGATATGTAACCTTAACAATGATTGTACTCTTTTGGACGTTTTATTTATAGACTCACGCCTGTAGAGGAGGTAGGCAGAGCTGTAATATTATATTTCATTTCGCCACGTTATGAATTTGTAGGTCCCACGTAATACGGAGCGAGCCTATTGCCATTACTGGTCACTTTTTCCCGATTCGTGTATCGAACCTGGGACATTCTGATCAGAAGACGCATACGCTATCCACTGCACCGCGGAGTATTCCTTTGAATGTTGCCCTAGATATATACAGACATGTTCTTCGTTAGCTATCTCTGAATGTTTTACTTAGCTAGTTAACTTAGATATCAGAATTGTATTTTTTTTTGTATGAGACAACCACTGCACCACAAAAGACTGCATGTGCGTTTTTGATCTAGATTGTAAAAAGAGAATAAGAGGAGGAGTTGGATAAGGGAGAAGGAAATAAGTATGAGGCCTTCGGCACTCTCATTCGTCGAACGAAACGCAATAGCTATTATTATATGAGAGGGTAGTACTACCGCGGTCAGGCCACGCCGCAAGCAAATCAGCAAGGCTCTACTAGCTGAATAATGTGTGAAGAGTACAAGCATGCTGACATTTACTTTGCATATCACATTCACTATATCCGTGATCCATACACACATTAAATATTCTTATGTCATAATACTGACTTTTTTCCTAGACTCACGCCTGTATCCCCGAAGGGGTAGGCAGAGGTGTAATATTAAACCCACATTTTGCCATGAATTTTTAGGTATATTATACTGATTATAGACGTTCAAATATTATTACCAAAGTAGAAATAAGTTGATATCATGTAATGATAAGCTATGTCACACTGTCAAGATCAATTACAGATAGGTGAAGAAAAAGAGACAAGTTAGAGCATTATTAAAAAGTGAATATTAAGAAAAACCTTTCAAATGAAGTGTAGGCAGTATCTGTTTAAATAAAATTCTTCCGTTGCTGACTGAGAAACAACGTACACCAAGAAGAGATTGCCCAAAATTTTCACGATATCGGGCTGAAACGATTAAATTAAAGTGTGTGGGCGTAGCTGCAGGCCTCCTCAAGTTCTAAATATAGTTTAGCATCACAGGTTATGAATCTATGCATGTGGGCAATAAATAAAACTTTAAAAGCTCGATACACTATGCACTGTATTCTTTTAAAGGTCATTTGTGCCTCGGAGCGAAACATAATAAAGCGTAGCAATACCCGTAGCTGCTACGTAGCGCTTCGTAGCACCTTGTAGCACTTATCGAAATGAGATTTTGTTTCAAAAGGTTTGTGCATATTTGATGCTGTGCAGCAAAAGGTTGTATATGCCAAATTTCATCTTTATACAGTTACAGAGTATCTCATGCATTAAAAAATTAAAACTCATTCAAGCTGCTTTTAAACTATAGAAAAGATAACAAAGTAATTTCCGCACCAAATTCAAATTCAAATTCAAAATCCTTTATTCATTTGGGTCACAATGTGACGTTTATGGACGTCAAAGAATAAATTTATAAAATAATTACTTATACTCAAATTTAAAACATTATTACTGTATGATTCTACATTTACATTTACTGCCACGTTCGCAAAGCAATCTAATATTAGCCCGCAAGACCGTCATCGACCAGTCATCGCAAGTAGCACCCGTTCACGAGTATGACGCATGTGCCAGTCATCATCCATCTCGCCATATTAGAGGGACAGGGATGACCCAACAAACGACGCTACCACAAGAAATGTCATTTTAGTGAGCATGACGACAACGGTATACGAACCAGCAGTAAGAAACAATTGGTATACTGACCATGACCGCCAATTACCTCCATTTTCCAGATCGTTATTATTAACATAAGTTAGTGAAACGCGTGAAGGAATGCAAATGTAGAAAGAATTTTGTGAAGGTGACAAGTGAACAATGGGATAAATAATGTTAAACTACATTCAACAAATCATAAAAATATCCAAATCCTGCAAAAATCATGTGTTCACGAGGCACCTCCACTTAACATGTAAATAAAATAATCGTGAGTTAAACAAGCCTAAGCCTATCCCCACGGTGTCTTATCATTTAAAAATTCCTTAATAGTGTAATAACCCCTTTGTAAAAGAAAGTTCCTAATTGTCCGTTTGTATTTGTGCATGGGTAAATTCATTATTTCAAGAGGCAATTTGTTGAAAAATCGTATACCAATCCCCGCAAATGAGTTCTGAACTTTATGTAGACGGTAGTTAGTTCCCACCAGTTTATGCTTATTCCTTGTGTTCACTTGTGCAAATCACTATTTTTGCGGTATAGAATTAAGTTTTTCTTAATGTACATTAAGTTAGCATATATATATATTGCGATGCAACTGTCAATATATCTACTTCTTTAAATTTATCACGTAAAGAATCTCTAGCACCTAACTTATAAATTGCACGTATGGCCCTCTTTTGAATGATAAAAATAGTCTGTATATCAGCAGCTGTACCCCATAACATAATTCCGTAAGACATTACGCTGTGAAAATAACTAAAGTAAACTAGTCTAGCAGTATCTATGTCTGTGAATTCCCTAACTTTTCTAACTGCAAACGCTGCATAACTAAGTTTTACTGCGAGACAGGATATTTGGGCGCCCCACTGAAGCTTACAATCTAAAGTTACACCTAAGAATACGGTTAATTCGACTAGTTGAATTGTTTCCTTATTTAAAATTATATTAGTAGGAACACTTTTGACATTAGGCAAAGTGAATTTAACACATTTGGTTTTGCTTGAGTTGAGTACTAAATTATTTGTCGAAAACCAATCTAATATTTGTGCAAGAGTGTTATTGACGGTATCAAAGTTACTTAAATTACGATCAACTTAAAAAATTAGTGACGTATCGTCGGCAAACAAAACAATATCACATAAATTTTGTACAAAGAACGGCAAATCATTAATATATATTAAAAAAAGAAACGGACCGAGAATAGAGCCCTGTGGAACGCCCATTCCTACTGGCAAACCTAGAGACCTACTCCCATTAACATACACATAATGAATTCTATCACTAAGGTAGCTGGCAACAAGATTGAGTGCGGTATCTCTAATACCATAAAGTTTGAATTTAAGTAAAAGTGTATTATGTTCCACACAGTCAAAGGCCTTTGATAGGTCACAAAAAACACCAATGGCATCCTTCGAGTTTTCCCAAGCATTAAAAATATGCTTTAACAAAGTTACACCGGCATCAACGGTGGAGCGACCCTTAGTATAGCCATACTGTTCACTGTGAAATAAATTATTTGTGTAAAAGTGGCTCTCTAGTTGATGCAAAATAATCTTTTCAAAAATTTTACTAATAGCAGGCAAGATAGAAATTGGCCGAAAATTACTAGGGTCGCTCTTTGATCCCTTTTTGAATAATGGTATTACTTTACTGTGTTTCATTAGATCAGGAAATACTCCTGTATCTACGCATCTGTTGAATATTGCAGTTAAATATGGAGCGAAGCTAGAAATAATTTGTCGCACAAGTTAAACAGAAATGCCCCATAAGTCAACAGATTTTTTATTATTGAGCGTCTTGAATACCTTCATTACGTCATTTGTGTCAATATATTTAAAATTAAAAAGCACATCACACTCATTCACATTGCCCCTAACCAACATTTCTGCTTTGCTTGGACATGAATCTAGACAGCTGGTTGTGTTCACTGGTATGTTTATGAAGAAATTGTTAAATGTCTGAGCAACATCAGTTTTCCTAGTAATAATTTCACCATTAAATTTTAATTCATAATTGTTATCTACCAATTTAGCTCGACCAGTCTCATTGTTAATAATGCTCCAAGTTGTTTTAATTTTGTTCTTAGATTCTTTGATTTTATTGCTTAAATATAAGGATTTGGCTAAAGCACATGTCCTCTTAAAAATTTTGAATAATTTCTAACATATTGAATAAATTCAGGATAAAAATTGTATTTCTTCATATCATATAGATCATACAACCTAGCTCTACTTTTGTAAATACCTACTGTTGCCCAGTCACAAAAAATTACTTTAATGCTCCTTGCAAACGTCTTCTGTTTAAAAATTTTATTGTACTCATCATTAACAATTTTAAATAAGCATTTATATAATTCCTCAGGATCATCAACGGTTAAGTCAATACTGGTGATCTTGGCAGTAACATCATTACTAGAGTGTTTGAGGCGAGCAGAGGTCATTGGCCTACATGTAATTTTTTGTACTTTAGGGGTTGTATTAGTTGGAATTACAACCTTTTGCCCACAGTGATCCGATGTCAAGTCTGTTAAAACAGCCTTACTTAAATAAAGACAATTGCAAAAAACATTATCTAAGCATGTAGAATCTTATGTTTATTTAAAAATAAATCTATTACTAATTCTTTGCCAGATAGGCCTTGTATGTTTTGATGAACTAATTTAAAACACATGAATGCCTATCTGTTGTCTCATCTAATAGTTTAAACTAATAGATGTGTCAATAGTACTATTGGTATAACTATTATCTACCAAATTCCTAAGTACTCTAGTAGTACTCCTGTCAGTATATGAATTAAATGCTAATAATTTAGCAAGTTGTCGCCTATGTACATAAGAAAATACATAGTATCTTTTGTTAAAAAGTAATTACTAATAAAATTATTAGTGTCAAAAAATAAAATACTGCCACTATGACATGTCCTATTGTACAATAATAAATTTAATTTACCTATCTGCCTGTTTTGGTCATCTGTGAGAGCATATGAATAAGGCAATGCACAAATAATAAAGCTACATCCTATTTTTGTGCTAACATCTATCATTAAGTCTGTTAATTCTATGAGACTGTTTTTGGAGACTAATGAGCTGTCACCATACAATATGATGACAGTAGTTTGTGCATTCAAGTCGGCATTCTTAATCTTATCAACTAGGGTACAAGGCTGAGCTCCAGGTGAACAAAAGTTCTGTACTGGTCGCTCGGTGTAATGATGAATTAAGCTCCCTAAACCCACTCCCAGTTGGTCTGAAAAAAATATTACATTCTTACTGTCAGTCTTTACTGGATGCAGTTTGTTTGGTGTATAATACTGACATCCATGTGCATTCAATTGTATTGATTCAGCAGGTGTAGTCGCACACTTAGTTGTACAACTGGAACAGTAATTATTAGAGTTGGATAATGAGATAAGTTGTTTTAAATTTTCTCGACCAACTCTTGAAATTTCTTCATATTTTAAGATTTATTCATGAGTCTCATTCTGGTGTTCCATTATAGTTATAGTGAGTTGAGCTTGTAGATTTGATATTTGTGCTTGCAACTCACTAGTGTGTTGTGCATATAACAACCTACCAGAAACTAATTCTTCATTTGTTTCCTCAAGCTTTAATAAAAGAGACTCACACTCTTTATTTAATTTACAGTTATCTTGTGCATACTGACTCAATTTGGTAGACCACTTAGGACCAGATCTAAGTTTCTTAATTAATTTATTTAACTTAAACAATTTTCTAAATTTATTCTTACTAAGACATTTTTTGAGACAGTTACATTTAAGAGCTTTTAGCATATTAATTTTGTCACCCAGGAGCTCAGAGAATAAGTAGTGAGTAGCAGTACTGTTAAAGGCCGCAATTGTGTCTTCTAGAGTTGAAATTCTACCACAAGCCTCATTGAGACTTGCTTCTAACTCCGCATTGCGGCTAAGTTGTCTGGAGTAAATTTCGTCGCAGCTGCTGAAACACCTAACTTCTTCTCGTAGTCTGTCCCGTTGATCCAAGACATCCATATGCTCTATATGCAGCTCCGTGAGTTGTGTCTTCAGCTCAGATATACGGTCATTCACAATTTTAATTTCTTCTTCACAGTCAACGCGTTCCCTTAATAGTTGACTGTTGTCATCCTTGTACTTCTTTAACTCGAGCAGAGTTATTCTTAATTTATTTTCCGCCTCCTAGGCCGTTGCCTTCCGAGTCATCATATGGGTAGACATTGCCAAGGATTACAAATTACCTAAAAAAATAAGAAAACAGCTGAGCAAAGTCAAAGAAGAGAAGAGATGTGATGGGGTTTGAGTAATATTGTATAGACAGAATAAATAAGAAAAGTTACAAAAGAAAAGGGGGGTATATGAATAAAAAATATATTAAATTAATTAATTGTAGAAACTAAGAAATTGAGAACAATTTAGGTAATTTGAATACTTTAGAGTAATTATCTAATACTTTTACAAGGTTTCTATTGAAATATCTCAGCTGATGAACTTAATCAACTTATTAATAAAATGTAAGTAGGTATACAAGTTACAGGTTTAAACCAATAATAGCTTATACAGAAAAGTACACAAATATATGAAGTACAGACAAGAATAAACAGTGTAGTAATTGTGAAGTGTACCTATCTGTAGATTGTGTTTGTCTGGGGCTGTTGTTTAGTCCTCGATTTTGCTTCCACATATAGTCAAGCAAAAGGAGACAGAACTGAGCCAGATGTATGTTTGACGTAGCTCACACGGGGGTGAGCCGAGTAATTTGGTGTTGTGGAGTGTTGGATAAGTTTTAATAAGTATTATTTATACTCCCCGGGTTCAAGTCGTAGCAGATGTAAATTCAAATCCGTCCGTTGACACCAAGTCTCCGTTCTGTTCGCTCGAACTTTGGCCGTGTAGTTATTATACTTTTTACAAACACAATGTTAACAATAACTTCTTGTCACTATTTTATCAATATATACTAACTTTTATGTTAAATAATCAATTAAAATTATATTTTAAAACTTTTTTAATTACGGAGCTAAAATTATTGACGTCTGGCGGTTACAGTTGCCAGAGCAAAAAAAAACCAATAATAAACTTGCCATTATATTTACTTGGTTTTCATATTGCTTTTTTTGCTTACGTCTAGTAGACTATACTGATGGCATTAGAGGCTTAAGTATTCTCTACAACCTTTTGCACTGCGCCGCGCGTTTAGGGTTTGATTCTCACACGAAACAATCAAGTGTGGGTGTTATTTGAGGCCGTTGATTGTATGTTTGTGAAATCCCCACGACACTTGTTCAACTCCTTAAGCAGGTATAGCCTTTTTTATAAAAAAATAAGTATTTAGCTTCGAACACAAAGATACCTCTATTTTTTTAAATTGTTTAAAATTACTGACTGAATGATTTAAGTCTGAACGCGTCTTTATGGAAAAAGAGCACCAGCGATATCTCACGCTGGTCGCGAGTCGAGCTGGTGATAGCGTACACCATTTTTTTGCAAAAAAGTGCCGTTTGAATAAAATTGTCAATGTATACGAGTTATCGAAAGTAAGTGACCATAGCTATTCAATATGTCCAGTCAACCATCCAAAGGTTAAAAGATTCTAAGTTACTTTTTCTAATAAAGTGACTATGGCGTTATGAGTTTGCACTATGCGTAATCCTCAAATTGTGATTCCAAGTCTTTGTGTTCGTTGGTTGAATGGAACAAAATGCCTTATCAAGTCGACCGATCGCTGAAGACGCTATTTAAAAAAGCTGTAATTTTAGCCGAAGAATTTACTGACCACCACTAAGTAACGACTGAGACAAAACATAATTTAAAAATATTGTCAACCAAGATACATACATACATACATACATATCGTCACGCCTTTTATTTTCGAAGGGGTAGGCAGAGGTGTATTTCTACACCCACTTTTCGCCAGATATACTTTAGTCCCACGTAATAAGGGGCTAGCCTATTGCCGTACCGGGCAAATTTCCAGACTCCGTGCTGCTACTGAGAATTTCGTGATAGAAAAACCCAATAACACTGCCCGACCCAGGAATCGAACCCGGGACCTCCCGATCCCACGCGCACATTAATTATGCCACGAGACTAACAAATTTTTCCGTCTTACGTAAACGTAACTTTTTCCGTCTCTACGCAAAGATGGTATTTGCATCATGTTATCCCTTAGTCACCTCTTACGACACCCACGGGAAGACAGGGGGTGGTGACACTTGTATTCTATGCCGTCAACCACACGGACTAATACAACCAAGATAATATTGCAAAATTAAAAGAAAATTTAAGAAAATGCTTGTTGGTTCGTAAAATTACTTATAACAGAACCTTTTCCTACGAAATGTGTCTTACATTAAGCGCCATAATAAAACCAACAGAATTAAAGTCTTCGTATCTCTTATCTTTATATGAATTTTACCTTAATTAAAAGTCTGGAGAACGCCGTTGCACATTTCGAGTAATTTATTGTTTGTTTCAAGCACTGCTGCTCAACACAAAAATCATAATACTTCAAGCCGAAAGCAATGAAAAGCTTGTTTAGGTTAAAAAGAAATTGAATTTTTATTTCTCCAAATGCGGCTCAGATTTAAGCATTTAGCAAGACGTTTTAAGTTGTTAACCGGTAAATGGTAGATTTGAACCTACACCTGCAAGGTAATCATCTTGGTTAATAATTGAACTAATAAAATATCTCCACCGTTTAGGCAATTAACATCCAAACCTATTTGTTTCGTACAGCGTTCTGGTTATAAGTATGCAATGTACTGACATCAAAGAACTATTAACTTTTATCACTGAATTTCAAGTTGGCTTCCTCAAAATAATTAGAAAGCTCATCAGAATGACCTTATTCTTATTTTATGAGTTCTTACTATACCTATTACATAAACTGTACATCACTTATTCCTGATCTATGTATGTCCAAAACTTTTTATGAAACGAATGTCTAAGAACAGTAATTTAGTAACACGAGTTACTCTTTAGTAGGCAATCCAAACCCCGACAACCAGACTGTTGTTCTCAAAATAATACTTCTCAAATAAAATAATTAAATTATTCACAATGAAATACTTTTGAAAACTTTCTCACCGAAATCCAACTGCAATAACAGGGTCTTAAGCATCATTTAAGTCTTCCTAGAAGATAAATAGCCAAATATAAAAGAGGTGTTTTTCACTGGGCCGAGAGTGAAAACAACGGAATGCCAAATATCCGAAAAATGTTCTAAGGAAATGTAAAAATTAAACGTTGGACAAGTCTGCCCTCTGTTGTAAATGATTCATAAAAGAATTTTGTTGAATTAAAACTTTCAGAAGTTCCCTATCTTGTTGCGATTGTAACGGATGGGTCAAAGATTTTTGGAGCAATACATATTTACGGAACGTTTTCATGGAGCTGGGGAAAATCTTTTGTTGGTAACACTTCATAAGGTTTAATGCTTTTGCGTTCAATGTTTAGTTTTAAGACTGCTTAGACGACTTGGGGTTGTTTAGGTCAACATCTGTTTTCATCATAAAATATTGTATTGGTGCACATACAATGTTGTTCTGTGGATTAGAGTAGATTGGAAATATTGTTCAGTTTCACTAGCTATTACAAAATACTAAGTATAAACTAGAATTTATCTACATACCTATACTAATTAGATAGGACATTCCAAAGCATTTCAAAATTTCACACATTGATCTCAATATGTGTTTCTTTTTTCAACGTAGAAGATTTAAATATATGAATACTGAGGTGGTTTATTTCAATACATAGGCAGTACTCGTATTTGACAGACACTGACACTGTATTTTGAATGGAAAGCAATTCAATTTTGACTCACAATTGATATCTTGCTACACTTAATGACATTTTAGTCTAATTTGACACATAAATTAAATTGAAAAAACGGCTGATAGAAACTTTGCCTAACACATTTATAAGGTTTAAGATAATTTCAGTAACAATAATAGCAAAGCTTCAATACCAGCAATCTATACAAAGATATTTTAATTATCTTCAACAAAAATAACAATGTCATAAATACATTTTAAATGATCAACTGATCTCTGATCTCAAACATATTTTCAAACTAACTTGTGACAGATTCTATTATTAAAAATGATTGTTTAAAGAAAATCCAAGTTTGAACCTCATCTTCAATAAACTCTCCAAAAATATTCTTATAAAAGTTTCAAAAAGTATTTTATTTGTGCAGTCTATTAATATAACATCTTTATATAAAGATTTTGCTGAGGCTCCTAATGGAAGGACTATGATACTTTTTGTGCTGTAATCATGAGTTATAGCATCCTTTATTTGGCATTAAGAACGGTCGAAGACGCCATATTGAAACAGCAGACAGTTTGAGTGCAAAAATTTCGTTAAAATTCTTTTGAACGGCTCGTCACTCGAAAATATGAGCGAATTATATTTTAGATGTTTTAAGTTCGTAAAAAGGTATTTTATATTTTTGTGATAAGATAAAACTGGCTGATAGCTTGGTGAGGCAAATGCTTCGAATAACTTTTATTTGAAATGTTTAATAAGATTTTCATAAGCGCACATATCGTAGTTTAAGTAGATACTAGCGTTACGTTGTGAAAGTTGATAAAGTTTGGCAGCGCGGTAGCTGCGCTTAGTGAAGTATTCATCTCGCAGATTAATAATGAAGAGGTTGTTGTTAACTCGCTTTCGAGGGATTATATTATGGTTTGAACTGTGTCGTTCTTGTTTTGGTTACAATCTGCTTGTTTTATTTGTTTTATTTGATGTAATATATAAAGCAGCGATAGCCTAGTTGAGAGACTAAAAGACGAATCCATGGTGCTCACCACAGACTTTTTAAACTTATGGGAGTAATAAATTGTTAATTATCACCCGCCCCGCACCTCGTAGAGCCAAGTCCAAGAGCTATCCCACAAGGATTGTAGACGTCGGTTAGATGGCAGTCGCTCAGTGGATTAGCTTATATTCTGTCAAATCTGGTTAGACCGGGTCCTTTTCTCGGGCAAGTCTTAGATGCAACTGGGATAACGCTAGGATTATGATGATTAGTTTAGTTTCACCAGTTGTCAACTTATGACAACCATAAGATACTGAATAATGCTATGTCGATCTTCTGTGGCATTTATTTATAAATAAATATAAATATAAAATTGAAATAGCAAAAAACAAGAGAGGCCTATGATCAGCAGTGGACACAGAGAGGCTGTTGATGAGTAATTAATGATGAATGACATCAATAATATTTACGTTTGACGTTGCGATAAGCATGCTTGAAGTCACAACTTAATTATGTTTTTGACACAATGTTTATATCATACATTGCTCAATTTTACCTAGCAATGTTATCGAAGTATTAGTATTTAAATACATACAGTAGTATGTCGTTATTAACGTTTTTCTTGGAAACTGATACATAATACATGTAGCATCAGGTTTTTGGGTCATCCTTCTGACGGTTCACACACTATGGACAAGCAAGTGGTCTCATGTATCAACGTGTGAGGCATGGTTACAAAATATTAATGTGTTTATTACAACATGTTCTATACTGAGAGATTCCCAACATATTCTCAACGATTTGAAGTCCCAAAGTACCGCCTTATCAACGCAGTTGACTAAGTTTTAATCATGTCATGTTTAATTTTTATAGGCAACGTACGAAAGAGCTAATAAAGTTCGCCTATACTAGCTTTATAGATAGTGCTGAGAAAAACATAACAAAATGATCCCAAATATTTTTGGAATTATGTGAAATCACAGCGTTCTTCACAACAAATCAGTTGTGATTTTGAGTATGATGGTCGCATAGTGACGGGCTCAGATGCTGTGGACGCCTTTGCAGAGCATTTTAAAACTGCTTTTTTGACAGAACCGTCAACAGGCCTTACTAATATCGATAGAACTGATAATGTAAGTAATTTGTATTCTTCGCGCATTAACATCGAAAGCATAAGTCGATCTAATTTATTGCAGGCAGTAAAACGTTTAAAGGCTAGTTCCGCAATTGGGCCAGATGGTGTACCTGCATATATTATTAAAGACTGTGTAGGTGTTCTGGAGGTACCTCTCCTACATATTTTTAATCTAGCTTTAAGAACTGCCACATATCCTGCCTTGTGGAAAGTGTCTAGAGTGACGCCTGTACCCAAGGCTGGCTCCAGGTCACAAGTAGCGAACCATAGGCCCATTGCTGTGCTCTCAGCATTTGGCAAGGTTTTCGAATTTATATTAAACAGTCAGTTAACTAAACAGCTTAAACAACAACTTAGTGAGTGTCAGCATGGGTTCAGAGCTGGTAAATCTACTACTACCAATTTAATTAACTTTGTGGACTATTGTACTACTAAAATGGACTATTGTAGACAAGTCGACGCTGCTTATTTTGATTTCAAAAAGGCATTTGACCGTGTCCATACTGACGTTCTTTTACAGAAATTTGCAGCCATAGGATTTACCCCAAATTTGCTAAATTTATTTTGTTGTTATTTTAAGCACCGTACACAATATTTTCAGCTAGGTAACTACCAGTCTAGCTCATATGACACTCGCTCTGGTTTTAGCCAAGGCAGTGTTTTGGGCCCGACTTTCTTTTTGATTATGATTAACGACTTGCCGAATGTTGTTAGCACGGCGCAGTGTCTCTTGTTTGCTGATGATTTGAAGTTATTCTTGGGTATAGACTCGCAAAGAGACTGTGACGCCTGGCAGCGGGACATCAATAGTGTAGTAGCCTGGGGGGCCCGCAACCGCTTAGAGTTCAATGAATCTAAATGCAAAACAATAACTTTTACTCGTTCTGTTAGGGGGCCGACCCCGTTCGTCTTTTTAAAAAAAACTCACAAATTAATTTGGAGTCCTTTTATTACCTTGACACACACACTACACTATACTGAATGTCTATATTTAGGTTTCTCAACCGTTCACTGTCGCGTCCCAGGCCCAACTGGCTCATAATAATATGATTGAAGTAAAGAAATGAATAAATGCTGATTAAGAGCTTCTAGAATATAATGGAAAATACGCGATGCAGTGAAATTGCTGACTAGGCTTTCTCTACGTTATAATATGGTATGTAACAGCTCCCCCCTTTTGACGGAGCATTATCTAAATTAAGATAAGTGGAGTCAGAGATGAGATTGAGAAACCTTTACAAAAGAAATAGTAAAATAATTTTATCCAATTAGATATTGTTATTCTAGGATATAGGATTAAAATCTAATTACGACATAGAAAGTAGTAAAATTAATTATAAAGTTCAACATTATTATTCTAGAATATAGAATTTGAAATTGATTATAATATTTGAACAATTCAATTAGAAAGTATAATTAAAATTAAAACCGACATAGTAAGTAATAATTGATTAGAAATATCATAGTAAAGTAAATTCATTTTAATTAGTAGTAAATTGTAAACAAATGAAATAGTAAATATTTAGCAAATGTAAAAATGTAAATAGTTTGTATATATCATTTAGTACATAGACATTTTCTAAAAGTTTTTAATATTTCTTGTAGAATTAAATTGAACTTTATGCAAAGAACCATAAGGTTTATAATTGGTAGTGACATTCGGTAATGATTTTATAGATTTGTCATCTTCTGATGCTGATAGGTCTGTCATTTCAAAAGAACTAGAAAGTTTTGAATTATGTTGGACAGATTTCTTTGTATTACATTGATTGAAGATTTGTATACAACATCCAGAACTCGAATGATTTGTATAACATTTATACATCTTATAAGCTAAGTATAAAAATAGAAACACAATAAGAATAATAGTAAATGTGGAATAGTAGTGGCTATATTTAATGAAATGAGATTCATTTTGCAATTTATTTAATTCGTTTTCTAAATTATTTAATTGATGAGTCTGATACTTTAACGATTCCAAATTGATTTTAGATGAGTCGGTAAGGGAATCACTTTATGAACAGTAAAATTATCTAACGATATTAATGGAATTTGTAACACAAAAACAATCTTATTATTATAGTGGTAACAGCTAAGTTGCGATACATCTATAATTGAATTAATATTATTTATATCTAATGGAACTGGAAATTCCAATTGTTTACTTATTTGATTGCTATGTTCTGACAATTCTTTGAAAAGATTCATTGGACTTATAACGCTAGGGTGCAGAACATTTAGCTTAGAAAATAAAATAGCATTAAGAGTAGTATCTAGTAAATTAGAGATAGACAATAAGGAACTTTCAATAACACTAAAAAGATTATTTATCTTAGAGATATAAAGAAGAATGTTATCAGTTTTGGTAATTTGAGAAAATATTTGATTCATAGCATTCATTTGTTGATTTAATTTTACTTCATTTTGATTAAGTTTAGAAATGGTAGAATTAAAGTTATTTATAGTTGATTTAATTATATGTATATTATCTCGAAACAAATGAAATAATTCCTTGTCGTTTTTGCGACAAGATTCAATTGCTGCATCATACTTGCGAGCATCGTCGGCGTCTAATGTGCCGAAAAAGAATTTAAGGATTTCGCCACCGAATTCTAAAGATCTTTTAACTTTATGTTTAGATTGATTACTTATAATATGAGACAGAGATTCGAGTTTGACATTCTTAAAGGTTTATTAATTTGACATAGCTGACATTTCTTTACATAGTCAGTAATATCTGAGCGCATACCTTTCCAATAATAGGATGATTTTATTCTCTTGTACATTCGGTAAGAACCTGGGTGACCAGCAATTGGAGAATCATGGTTTTCTTTTAATATTTTTGGCACTTCGGCTGGAGTTGGATATATTAACTGATTTTTGTAAATGTGGATTTTAATATTGGTGTTACTAAAGATATAGGAAATCATATTATAGATTTTAGTATAAGGTAGCTTAGAAAAAGGGTCAGAGAAGTCTGATATTGCTAAATCAGTAACATTTGAATTTTCTGTAATGATTTTATCTCTAAGCTTTAGAAGTAGGTTATAAATATCTTTAAATTTAGTCTCTTCATAGTGATGAACTTTAGTATATAAGAAATAGAAAGTTTTGTTCTTTTCGACAAACATTTGAATTGTGAAAGGTTCACGTTCAGAATTTAGCAACGTTTCAGAATTTTCTAGCTGTGTTAAAATTTCTTCACAGTGGGGTATAGAATTGTCGAAATCTAAAGAAACAGGGAGAACAATAGTATTTAATTTAGTTAAATGTAAACTTTGAGAATATTCTTGAATAATAGTATTAGAAATTGGAAGGCGATTCGTGAACTGAAGTTTAAAATATTTTTCATAAGTTAGGTTATTTAAGCTATTAATATCCATAACATGAATGGGACATCGGGATAAGGCATCGGCGTTAGAATTGAGGCGGAGTAACGATTTTAAATTTATTACCGTATAGGTAAGGGCGAAACGTTTTAACGGCAAACAAAATAGCTAACTACTCCTTTTCGGTTGTCGAATAGTTTCCTTCAGCACGATTCAGAGTACGAGAGGCAAACGCTATCGGTTTGTCTTTCCCTATAGGTCCTTGCGAGAGGACAGCTCCGACGGCGTAATTACTGGCGTCGGTAGTAACAATAAATGGTTGCGAAAAATCTGGATACTCGAGAATCGGTGCAGTAGTTAGTTTTTCTTTAAGAATTTCGAAGGCAGTTTGTTGTTCCGGGGACCAGTGGAAAGTGACATCTTTCTTTAATAAGGACGTAAGAGGTTTGGTAAGTTTTGAAAATTGTTAATGAAACGGCGATAATAACCAATAAGACCTAGAAATGATTTGACCTCCTTAGGGTTTTTAGGAATTGGCAATTGAGACACGGCCTTGACCTTTTCGGGATTCGGAGAAACACCTTTATCGGTGATGATGTGACCAAGGTAACTCACTTCGCGACGTAGGAACTCGCATTTATCAGGTTGGAGTTTTAGGTTGTATTTACGTAGTCTGTCAAAAACTAGTTCTAATTTTTCTATATGATTTTGTAAGGATGAGCTATAGATAATACAATCGTCCATGTAAACATAGCAATGTAGACCTTGTAACCCTGATAATACGGTGTTCATAAGTCGTTGGAAAGTAATAGGGCCATTTTGACGTGACAACGTCTTATAAATTGGTTTGCCGGGTGACACTTCAAGAAACTGCGTTACGCTCCGCTCACGTTATGCGCTCACAATGAGAGCGAGTGAGAGGCACGCGTCCCGCCTAAGAGCGAGAGAGACAGACATAAAAAGTGAAAGGCACGCGTCTTTCATCCTTCTTCCTACTATACGAATGAATATTCACATTAAAATTATTTTACCACTCAAAGTCGTTGTCACGTAAAACTTTCGCCCGTATACCGACTTTACAGGCAACCAATTTTTTTTTTCAACCCGAAGGGCATCCTAGTGAATTCGTAGTGGCCGGACATAGTAGAATTAGAACTAACAGTGAAACCGCAACAGTGTTTTTGGTGCGTCCTTTTCGGACATTCTCAATTGATGGAAGGAACTTGCAAGGTCAAGCGTAGTAAAATATTTAGAATGACCTAGTTGGTCGAGGATATCAGTTATGAGAGGCAGCGGATAACTTTCTGAGACAGTGACATCGTTAAGGCGGCGATAATCTATTACAATTCGCCACTTCTTTTTGCCGGATGCATCTAACTTTTTGGGAACTACCCATACTGGGGCACTCCAAGGTGAAATTGAAGGACGTATAATATTTTGATTTAGCATCTTTCGAATTTGAGTATCGACTTCTTCCTTGTGACATTCAGGGAAGCGATACGATTTCACGTGAATAGGGGCTGCGTTACCCGTATCAATTGAATGTTCTACGGCAGAAGTAAAGGATAATGGTTCGCCTTCGAGATAAAATATATCTGTATACTCTGAACAACAATTAAGAAGAGCTTTCCTCTCTTCTTCATTTAAATGTGAACAGCGAATAGAATTTAATACTTGATTTGACCGATCAGATTTAGAATAAGAAATAGAATTAATATTATAAGAAGAATTATACTCTAGGTTTTCACCATAATCAATCGGTGACAACTCTACGACATAATCTTTGACCTCAAGGTCTAGGTCAGTAGTATTTAATATAGTAACATTGACCTTTCTATTCGGTTTAATAGATACAATGCAATTTGCGACATAAACACCTTCCTTTAAGGTATGATCTAGTACTAAGGCTTCATTGTTTAGATAAAGCTCGGGAGAGTAATTGGATACGGTGCATTCGATAACGGCCTCGGAGCGTGCCGGTATCATATAAGTAGGTTGATGTAGAAAAATTGGTAATTCATGGCCTTTAAAGGTTAACGATTTGGAATTATAATCTATATTAGCTTCATACAGATGGAGGAAGTCATTACCTAATATACCATCATAATTTTTTAAGTTAACATTGTCATTTATGACGTGAAATTTATGTTGAAAAGATGTATTGTATACAATAAATGTAAAATAAACTCCTCCTAAAGTTTCACAATAGGAATTAGTATCATTTATACCTCTTATTTTAATAGTGTCAGAGGTAAGCTCAGGCACATTTCGCAAACTAGACTGTTTAACAATGCTGATACTTGCACCTGTATCGATAAGAAAATTAAGATAATTACTAGAGCCTTTCGTAAATAATTTCGTATAAGGTAACGATATTTTATTTGATAATGAGCTCATCTCAAAGATGGGTTCACTCATAGATTTAGAATTAGAATAAGTTTTAGTTATGGAACTAGAATGACTCAGTCCCTCCTTGGGCGGCTGAGGTGTTATAGAGCTAGCATGACTCAGTCCCTCTTTGGGCGGCTGAGATGTAAAAGAACTAGAATGACTCAGTCCCTCATTGGGCGGCTGAGATGTAAAAGAACTAGAATGACTCAGTCCCTCTTTGGGCGGCTGAGATGTAAAAGAGTTAGCATGACTCAGTCCCTCATTGGGCGGCTGAGATGTAAAAGAATTAGTGTGACTCAGTTCCCTTTTGGGCGGCTGAGATGTAGAAATAGTAATTGATTTAGTAGAATAATTCGCATAAGGTTTAGTTTAAGATTTAGCATAAGAATTAGTATACGAATTATTATAAGACTTAAGATTAGAATTGGCATAAGATTTAGGATAAGAATTAGTATAAGTATTATCATTCGATTTAGGATAAGAAATAGTATAAGAGTTTGTGCCGTTATGATTTATCGACTTCGGCAGGCACGCATCCGAAATCTTAGTTAGTTTAAAGGTAATGGGTTATTAACTACGTCATCACCTTGAGATAAGGTGTGCACGGGCATATTATTGGAAATTGATTTAGAATTAGACTGATTTTGACGCTGCGCGTTATACTGTCGTTTACGACATTGATCTATAGAGTGGCCTACATTTTTACAATAATTACAAGCAATAACATTTGTTTTAGGATTAGAATACTGTTTAAAATTCTTATTTTGTTGAGAATTAAAGTTAGACTTTTTATAAAAATTATTTGAATTCGAATTAGAGTTAGACGAAAATTTATGATTATCAGATTTACTAGAATTATTTTGGAAATCGTGTTTGGATTTATATTTTAAAGAATGAGACTGCAGATTAAATAATTTCTCTTCCTCAGTAGCGTGTTGCACAGCTTTATTGAGGGATGACGGGTTACGACATCTGACAATATTTGAAATTGAAGGATTCAAACCTAACATAAATGTATTGAGTGCGAGATCTTCCATAGCGGCTAACCTGCCTGGAAGCTCTTTGGCGTCCCTGCAATTGTACTGGACGTCTGCTAAAATTCTAGTGAGAATATGTTCTACACGGAGGGAGTACTTAGTGACATCTTCAGATGTACTTTGTTTGCAGTTCTGTAGATCGACTAGCAAATGTGTGGAATGTTTCTTTTCCCCAAAAGTTTTCCTTAAAAATGATTTTAAATCGGACCACTCGTTAAACGTTTTCAAAGTACATGTAACTTGGGCTTTTCCCTCAAGTTGAGAAATTATGAATTTACACAAAATAGACTTTTGGTCCTCACTAGCTAGAGAAATAGCGTTATCACAATTTGTGAGAAAAGCTGGTAGTGACTCTTTGTCACCATTGTACGGCTTAATAAATTTTGTAAGAAAGGTTAATGTTATTTTGTCAGACATATCGACTTTTTCCGATTTTACAGACATAAAGTTACAAAAGTAATGAAATAGTAGACAAATAGAATTCGAAAATCACATATAACGTTAAAAATAGGCACACGAAATTGGCACACAAAATTGAATAAAGTAAGTAGTAATAATTACAGTTTATAACAAAGACTCACAAAGTAAGCGACGCGATGTAAAACGACGCTGTCATTCCTGGAACTCAGCGACTCGGTGTAATGTGAGTTGATGCGCAGTAGCGGCGACGCGACGCGTTGTCATTGATGCTCGGGATCCTTCCCGTGGAACCACGTTGTCGTGTAGAAAACGATGTAGAAATATGGAAATAGCAAAACGGAAATGGTATTAGAAATGAGATAGTATAGATGTAGATGGTGAGTGGTACCTGGTGCGGGTAACAGCTACTGAAGCTGTATTTTAACCCAGCTTAATGTGATGACGCGACAGCGGAGGCTTCTTGATCTGGCGGTGGTGTGCTGGAGCGGGCTCGCACTTCGAGGTCGAGGCTTATCGTCGTCCAAGGTTCACGAACTTTTCTTTATGGCGCAGGCTTAGCCTTGAGGCTAAGGCTTATTGTCGACCGGCGACTAGACGGGGCTCCCCAAAATACAAAATTTTATGTGACAATGCCGTATGAAGGCTTTCTATTTTGGCACATAAAATAGATGTGTCAATGCCGTATGAAGGCTTTCTGTTTGACACATCCCACTTCTGACACCAAATTTTAGGAGGCCGACCCCGTTCGTCTTTTTAAAAAAATCTCACAAATTAATTTGGAGTCCTTTTATTACCTTGACACACACACTACACTATACTGAATGTCTATATTTAGGTTTCTCAACCGTTCACTGTCGCGTCCCAGGCCCAACTGGCTCATAATAATATGATTGAAGTAAAGAAATGAATAAATGCTGATTAAGAGCTTCTAGAATATAATGGAAAATACGCGATGCAGTGAAATTGCTGACTAGGCTTTCTCTACGTTATAATATGGTATGTAACAGTTCGCTAACATGGATATAAGTAAGGATAGTATCCATAAAGCTTTTTATAAAGATATTGGCAGAATTTTCGCTGTACGCGCTCTATCATCGTGTGTATTAAAAGTAAGACTAGTGTCTAAAATCAAGCCTAGATCACGTATCTGTGTGACTCGTTCCAGCGGGACACCAGATAATTATATTGTAGTTGTGACGGTAAGCAGAGAGCGAATTGTTACATACCATATTATAACGTAGAGAAAGCCTAGTCAGCAATTTC